>BQNB010006043.1:83842-99290 GCA_026074375.1 Tanacetum coccineum | reverse complement strand
TTGTTTACCAATGTCGGATTTCAGTGGCAGCCCACTGGTAGGAAATTCACTTTAGGAGAATAGTGTCATTTAACTAGGTTTACTGAATCTAAATTAGTACCTGCAAAACAACCTGAAAGCGTTAGTACCAGTAAAATTGTGATAACTGAGAGATTAAGTAACACTTCTCAGAAACCATTAACTAGGTACCAGCGTAAAAACAAACAGGAAAAAGCAATTTCCACTAACAATCCCACTACAAATGCCACACAATTAATTAATAATTCTGTGAAACTTTCTGTCTGTGCTAACCAACAGGACCCCAACAGAAATTGGGGATCCAACATACCAAACTCTCCATACTCGTCTGTTTTCAAATGCAGGTCATACAGATCATCCTTTGGTATTTTGGACTCAGGCTGTTCAAAACATATGACGAGGGATCACTCACGGCTCAGGAATTTCGTGAAAAAGTTCATCGGGACAGTTAGATTCAGGAATGACCATTTTGGTGCTATTATGGGTTAGGGAGATTACGTGATTGGTGACAGTGTGATCTACAGAGTATACTATGTGGAAGAACTAGGACACAATCTTTTTTCTGTCAGACAATTTTGCGATTCAGATCTTGAAGTTGCGTTCCGCAAACACTCATGTTATGTCAGGGATGTTAATGGTGTCGACTTAATCAAAGGCAATCGTGGAACTAATCTATACACTATCTCTGTTGAAGACATGATGAAGTCCTCTCCTATCTGCTTATTGTCCAAGGCCTCAAAGAACAAATCATGGTTGTAGCATCGTCGGTTAAATCACTTAAACTTTGGTACCATCAATGATCTTGCTCGAAAATATTTGGTAAGAGGCTTACCTAGATTAAAGTTTTAGAAGGATTATCTTTGCTCGGCTTGTCAACTTGGAAAAAGCCAGAAATACTCCCACAAACCCAAATCTGAAAACACCAACTTGGAAGTTCTTAATAACCTTCATATGGATTTATGCGGACCAATGCGAGTGCAAACAATTAATGGGAAGATATACATCTTAGTCATCGTTGATGACTATTCTAGGTTTACTTGGGTCAAGTTTTTTGGATCGAAAGATGAAACCCCAGAGATCGTCATCAAATTTCTGAAGCAAATACAAGTCGGTCTCAACAAAACTGTCAGATACATCTGTACTGATAATGACACATAATTTTTCAATCAAGTTCTGACTGAATATTATGAAAGTGTCGGCATTTTTCACCAAAAATCAGTTTTGAGGACTCCACAGCAGAACGACATTGTCGAAAGACGGAACCGTACTTTTGTGGAGGCTGCTAGAACAATGCTCATATTTTCCAAGGCTCAGATGGTTCTATGGGCAGAAGCTGTCGCTACTGCTTGCTACATACAAGACCGATCCCTTATTCACACTCGTCACAACAAAACTCCATATGAGCTAGTGCATGACAATAAGCCTGATCTTAAATTTCTCCGTGTTTTTGGTGCTCTTTGTTACCCAACAAATGACAGTGAAGACCTTAGAAAATTAAGACCTACAGCCGATATAGGAATTTTCGTCGGTGTTGCACCAAATCGAAAGGGTTATCGAATCTACAACAAAAGAACCCAACGAATCATGGAAATAATTCACATACAATTCGATGAGCTGACTGAGCCGATGGCACATGTGCACATCAGTACGGGACTCGAGCCTATTTTGTTGATGCCTGGACAAATCAGTTCAGGGCTCGTACCAGATCCTGTCCTTGCAGCTCCTTATGTACCACCCACTAATAAAGATCTAAATATTTTATTCCAACCGATGTTCGATGAATACTTTAAACCCCAGGTGTTGAAAGGGCGGTCCTTTCTGCTCCTGCAGTTCAAGTTCCAGTTGTTTCAGCCGGTGCACCTTCTTCTACAACAATTGATCAAGATGCACAACACTGTCAACAAGCTATTCACCTTTATCATCCGTAGTACAACCTCTTATCACACATCAAGGTGTTGCAGCTGGACCCACTATCAAATTCTTCAAATTCCTTTCGTAAAAATGCACATCCACGACAACTCGGACCATCAACCGGGGTTCCACATCTTGCACAACGCGGAGAAGAGTCGGGTACGGGAACAAGAATCTTGTCTTCAAGATCCCCTATTGAACAACATTCTCTAGTGTACAATCTTCCACAAGTCGAGCATTCCTTGATAGCGTAGAGGGATTTTGAACGATGAGACGCCATAAGAATTAAATAATTTAGAGGATTATGAAGAAGAATTAAATGGTTAAGAAGAAGAAAAAAGATTATTTTTGATTTTTTTGATTCTTTAAACAACATATTTTATTTACGGACAAAATGAGAGACAACTTAAACCAAATAATCAACTCACTTCACGGTAGCTCTCAAAAATTGATTTTCAAGGTGAGCCGTACTTCGTAGAGACACAAATGGCAAGTGTTAAATCTTTAGTTCGATTTGGGAACCAACAAGTTCACCGGAATTGATTATGATAATACCTCCGTTGAGAGTATTATATTTTGGTATTTTTACCAATTGGTGACTTTTATTTCTTAATTAAAAAGGAAGATTTTTTTTATTTTTGATTTTTCTATATTTTTTTTATCTTTTACTTATACTAAAAAGAAAAGGAAATATTTTTTTTTACTTTTTTTTATTTTATGATTTTTTTGGATTTTTGAATTATAAAACAAGAATGAAACTTTCGAGGGTGAAAGGATCTTCAAACCAAATAAACTAAAAACGAAGGAATCTTAAACACTAGTCCCCGGCAGCGGCGCCAAAAACTTGATAGCAGTTTAGATACACTATAAAATATACTATAAAATAATATTCCACAGAGCAATTAAGAAAATTCCCTAAGGAAAATTCACTCTTAAAAATATATATAATATAATATATAATACGTATATTTAACCGGGTAAATATGATCACCCGGGTCGTTTCCCCAACGACTAGTGAAATTGAAACCTTGTTTAGGCTTGGGTTATGATTTGAATAAGAAAATAGATGATTTGATGATCTATTACTACTAAATAAAAACAACAAGTAAATTTGAACAATTAAAGGCAATTAAACATTTAAAACGATTAACGGGAAACAAATATAACGCGACAAATAAGCAAGTAGACTAAAATTAAACCCTAAGATTGCAAACTAATTTTCTACACCTAAATTAGGATAAAAGAAAATTTTAAGAAAAATAAAAACATTTTTTAGATTATTTTTGAAAATTTTTTTATCAATTAAAAATTATTTAATTATAATTAAATCCTAAAAATAAAAAAAAATAGAAATTAATTGAAATTATATTTTTCCTAAGTAAAATAAGTAAAAAGAAAATTTTAGAAAAAGGAATTACTATTTTTGGCTTTTTAGATTAAAAGATATGATTTTTCTAAAATTTAAACTACTTAAAAACTATAAAAATAATAAAATTATTAAAAATAGAATCCTAAAAATTTTATAAAAATTACACTAAATAAAGAAAGTGTGCAGAAATTTTATAAAAATAAAAGCCCTAATTTTTACTTTTTATTTAAACCTTAATTAAACTAATTAAAAGATAAACCCTAATTACTAATTAAAATTAATTAAACTAACTAAAACTTAACGAAGGACTAATAGTATTAGTCCTTGAAGGACTAACAGTGCAATTGACAAACTAACGGAGGGCTAACTGAGCAAACAACTAAATCCAAATGTTTCAAATCCAACCCCTGAGGTCCTACCCCGACTTCAAACTAAGTCCAATAAGGCCCGAATTAAGTTGAGATTTGAAAAGTGCTTATTATCAAAAACTTAAAAGAGCAAAGTTGTAAAGGAAGCTAGTGGGAACAAAATTAATAAAAGCTACTTGGGCTGAAAATCACAAATAAGCTCAATAAGAGCTTATTTTTAAGCTGACCTCAGAAAGGAGGGCTTAACCCTTGGTTTTAGAAAATAAGCTATAAAAAGCTCAAAATTAGTTCAAAATGAAAAAGGAAAGAAGTTCTAATGAGCTTATGATATGCTTAATCTATAAATGAAAAGAAATAAGGCTTTAAATACTTTTTAAGCTATGAAATGATCATGAATTAAGCATACTTAGTGAAATAAGCACAAATAACACAAAATTCTAGATAAGCTAAAACTTTTAAAAAGCTATACTGATTAAAAGCTTTAAAAAAACTTACTAAAACTAACTTAATTGATTAAACATTTAAGCAATTAAAACAAGTTACTTAAGCTAGAATTTAGAATTTAAGAAACTACTAAACTATCCTACTTATTTTTGGTCTTTTAGCTTTTTGGTGACTTTTTAACAAAATTGTACTATAGCAAATCTATTTAGAAATGAAAATTAAGCCCTAATCTAGATTAAGCTTATATTTAAAACTATATTATCTAAAGAGTGACGCTGCTAATTCCTATATATGAAATGCTTAAAAGAAGCTATAAGATAGTTATATACTCAGCATGTGCTGCGTATATAAGCTTGTAGTGCGACTAATTTTTGTGATTTTAAAAACTAAATTTAGCTAGAAAATAAGCAATAAATCTAAAACTAATGCTTAATCTATATTAAGCTATGTCTAAACTAAATTATACTAGAATTTAAGCTTCTAAATCCTAGGTTTACTAAGCTAAAAATAAAACAAAAGTGACAGCAGGATCCACTTTGTTCCTGCTGATGCACTTTGCACAAATCCAAACCAACAAATGCAGATGCACCTAGTGACTACCACTACTCTATATACTCTCAAATGAGTGTATTAAAACAAAGCTCTCTAGAAGCTCTAAGTGTTATATAAAAATTAAACTTCTAAATAAAGCTAAAATGTACCCTGGTGCTGAAACAAGAAAAATAAGCCATAACTTTTGATAAACAGCTAACTAATCCTTGAAATCTTTTTAAAACTTGCTCTCAAATGAAAATTCAGCTGACCAAAGTGTTTTGCCCAAATAATTTTGACTTTATAAGGTCAAATCTGACTAAACCAAACACCCCTTTAAGTAATAAGTATCTTAAGAAAAGCTTTCAAAATGAAATCTATTAATAAAAACTTGATGTCCAGATAATTTTACTTAATTATACTTAACTTAATCTAAAATTAAACAACTAAATAAGAACTAATTTAGTTTTTAAGCTTAATTTACTTATAAGGTTTTATGAAAAGTAATAAACAAAACTATGATTTAATCTAAGATAAGCAAAAACAGATGAAGAGAATGAACTAATAAGCAAATATAAGAGATAAAAAGCACAAATAAGCAGATAATAAGCAAGCAAATAAGCAGATCTAGCAATTACAAGCAATAAGAGATTTACTTAAGCTAGAAATTAAAGAGAAACTTACTAGGCCTCTAGCTAAACAAGAGGAACCAAATTGGCAGCTACAAGCTCCCTAGCTTATTAATAAGCTAGGGTATAAGTCCATGGGAATCCTTCCTTTATAGATCCCCCTTCCTTAAGCTTAAATTCCCAAAGTGCAAAAGTAAATAAGTTTTTAAGCTGATTTTATAAGTTTAAAGGTATGATTAAGGTAAATTGAGCTCAATCATGAGCTTAGAGACTCATGATAGCTTATGAGTGGCTTATGAGAGCTTAATGAATCCGTAACATGAAATTAATGAGCTTGACAAGGTTAAAGGGAAAAATATTATAAAAGCAAGTCTAGATTTTATAACTTGAAAACATTCATTACATAAAGGAAATTACAAGATTAAGCTGAAAATTACATTAAATAACTATTAAGCTAAACTACTTTATAACAAGCTAAAAAAATGAAAGGTAAAAAAAGTGTATAGTGTTGTGTGTGAGCTGTGGCCTTTTATAAGGTGATGAAAGAAGCTTCTAGGATGCCTTGCCTTGCTCTCCAATCCTTTAATCTTCACCACTCATTGTCTTAATCATTAGATCAAAGATTTGAGCCGTTGGATCACATTTGAGCTCACACAGATTGCCAAGCTGTTATTCTTTGATGTGACAGCTTGTGCTAGTTGTGTGAGTGTGTTTAGTGTAAAACCCACATATCTAGTGTGCTTCTCCATTGATGACGTGGCTTGAGCTTGATCTTGAGCTAATGAATCCCTTGGAAAGACTGATTTGACCCTTGCCTTGCACTTATGAGCTCTTTAATTGTCCAAATTGTCCCTTAATTTTGAAAAACCCTTTGTTTTTTACAGCGTGGTGAAATGGAGACGATGGGTGAATAGTAATTCCTTTTGGCGCGTTTTTTTTACAGTTAAAACTGTTGGACTTTGTGAAAATTGCAATACTAGTCCCTCTCAATTGATTTTTCCATTTCTAGTTATAAACATCTTTCGAAAATTGCAAGTTTAGCCCTTGTTGTTTTAGGAAAAGGGTATGGACTATTATCTTGGGCTTATGAGATGGGCTTTTGGGCCAAATGGATCCGGGTATGGCCCATTTGGGTTTAGGGACCATTTATGAATTTCTCTGAAAGTTGAGGGGCTTAAATGGAATATTTTGGGATTTTGTCTTTTATTGGTTGACTTTTTGTTGACCATGTTTGACTGGATTTGACTGAGGCTTGACTTTTCTGGCTTCGGCTTTGAATCTTTGGCTTCTTTTTGTACTCTTCTGATTCTCGTGTCCGTGCTTGCCCGTTTTTGACTGTTTTCTTGTGATTTTTGATATATCCGTACCTGCACACACAAAACACAAATACAAGCATATTTTTGCCATTTTTGGTCTGTTTTGGGTTTTAAATTGGGTTTATTTTAGGTATTAACGGATTATGTGTTTTTTTTACACTTATTAAAATATCCACAAAACTAAACAATTGCGTGTCATCACGCAATAATTGCATGCCTTATAAAGATACTTGAAACTTCCCCAAACTAAACCTTTGAAAAGTAGCAAAGATTTTTGTTGAGAGAGATAAGAGATCACAAGTTATAAAACACCCGATTTCCCATTTTCAAAGATTTTTTTTTCTTTTTATGATTTTTCTTGATAATTATTTACCTAACTACAACTTATTCGTGTCGACATAATGTATTGTTTTCATTACCTCTTTGGTAACTTTGAGGATCATAGAACAAAAAGCACAATTAAGTGTCTTAAAAGATAACTTCATCATCCCCGATTTTTCACTTTTCCCATGCTAAGCTTAAAAATAAGATCACTGCTAATTACGAACTAAGATGCTAAGACTACTTATAATTACAACTTGTGAATTATTCTTCCCGACATAAATCATATATTTAAGTGTGTGTGCTCCAATTAATTTAAACCATTAAATCCACATATTAAGATAGATGAAATCCGACCAAGCTTTACACATGGGCCTTTTGGGCTAATATGTTAATCACTTAGCGAGATCACATCTCAAAGCAAACAAAAACCTCCTTAGCTAAGACATCGTTGGTTCACTTGTCCCATGAATGACTTTCTTCTCTAGCAATCCCACCGTCATCGGGTAAGTGCTAAGGCTTTTGACATCCCATTCGGAGAATACTAACCGAAACGCATGAACTTCCGATGAAAAAGCCTTGTAGACTTTTCCAAACCTTAGTTCAAAAGAATACATTGGTTTTAAAAAATGAAACTTTTACTATTTATTTTCTAACTTTGCAACATTATTATTTACTATTTACATTATTAGGCTAGGAATTGGTATCACTTTTCTTTCGACGACACATCGGCCACGCCTCCGACAAGAGCTCGTGTACTTATTATGATACCAACCCTAAATATACATCCTCCACCTTTTCTTTCGATGTCACATCGGGAGCGAACCGACAAATGCCCATGTACTTTATTACGATGGAGTTTGTATATTAATTATTAACACTAAGGATTTATAACTTGCATCCTTTTTATTCACCAACTACATTTTTATAGATTTTTTTTAATAACACTAATTAATTGATTTAACATATTATTTTTGCAAATAGAAAAATTTTTTTTAGAAAAACCAAAAGTATTAAACTCGGACTAAAATTTCTTATTACAAATGATGTTTGAATGTATCATCGATAAGCTTTTTTCTCAGAATATGTTGTTTAGGACTTTTAAGAGTAAACTCTAATTTGTAAAAATCGTAAAGAGAACACGTATTAATTATCATTTTAAGAACTCGGGAAGACTAATCCACAAGTATTCTTTATAGCCTTTAAGTTTTACTAATAAACTTTGTTTAGCATCTAATTCGGAAACAACCACTATCATTTCTTATTCTTCGCTAAAGATATTCGCAAAATACTTCAGCATATATAAATTGCCGACTCGGCATATTTAAATCTACTTGAGATTAGCACGAGTCTTCTATTTACTATCGATTTCAAGTCTAGCATGTTTTAAAGTACTTACATGAGACTAGTGGTTCACAACATCATCATTAATTGTTAGAAGGAGAGAAAGCTAGAACTCTACACGTAAGATCGGGTCAAAAATTACTTCTTATTCCTTACAATGGAAAACCTTCTTTCGTGTCTTACACATTTCTTTTTAAAAATGCCCAAACTACTAATATTATTTTTTTGAGAGCTTTATTTTTTATTGACTAAAAATTTTAAAAATTTTTTGTTTTTTTTGTGGGAAAACGGGTTGGTGAGAACAAATCAATAAGCAGGCAACATTAATTGATAGTTTCCCTTCCCCAAACTAAAACGAAAAAATTGTCTCATGTGTTAAAGTCGGGTCTCTACGTAAATCTAAGCCGTTTATGAAGTATGCAAACAGTTAACGTTAATCGATAATGATGAAAGGATAATCGGATTCCCTAAAACTAAATTTCACACAAAGGATGGAGAGCTCGAGTAGAACGGGGCATATCAACCGGGACACAGAGGCTTCAAAGAAATTTGTTGGTTTGATTCATAAAAAAATCACAAACAAACAAGACAAAAACAATTGAGAAATTGGAAAGAGTTCAAGCTCTTATAAAACAAAACCCACTTAGTTTATGAAAATAGAAAGAAAATAGAAAGGATAAGCATGGGGTGAACTCCCACGAAGCGGCTTGTTTTTGTTCACCGAGTCGCAAGCTCGACCCGGTCTCTGAATTAATTCGTTCTTGGAGAGAGCAAATGAAATACCACCGGCTCTAAGCGAAGATGCGGGGTCAAAGATCGTATATTTTTCAATCCCGGTGAGCTAGTAAAGGAGAAACCTCGGGAAAACCTCCTTAGCTAAGACATCGTTGGTTCACTTGCCCCATGAATGACTTTCTTCTCTAGCATCCCACCATCATCGGGTAACGAGGAAACGATGGATCAAAGTGAAATAATTCAAACTCGGGAATTTCCAAAAGAAGATCATTTGAATTATCATAAATAACAACACTAGTCAACCCTCCCTGATCGGGCTCAATCTCAAAAAGAAACGAATCATACTCGGGAAGAGAGTAATTAGCATGAGTAGTGGTACTGCCACTTCTCGTCTCTTCCGTATGATCGCTAAAATTCTCGAATTCGGGTAAAGAATTATCCAAATGAGAAAGAGAAGTATCAGACTCCTCTAAGAACGAATCACTATCTGCGACGGGGATAGGAAATGGAGAAGGAGACTTGAGCACACGATCCGGAGTAGAGTTAACTTTCAAAGATTCGATATTAGAAATAAGACGATGGACGTTTAATAATTTCTCACGAAGAATAACGTCTTGGATTTGAAAAATATCTTCTAAGTTAAACTCTTTCTCTTCTTGATCTTCATTTTCCTCCTCCAAACTATCGAGCTCTGAATAGGAAGGTGATGCATCAACGTACTCGATGTTCTCAAAAGAATCGTCATCACTCGAAGTATCATCATTTGGATCAAAATCGGCTTTAACAATTTTCGGTGGAATTGGATCAATATGAGCAAGTTCACCGGCGAACTCCTCGAGAATTGGGTCGATCTTAGAAGAATGAACAATCGAAGTATCACGGTTAATCAAAGATTCCACAAGATCGGACTCAACATTAACACGATTATTTTCACAAGTAGGCACATCACACGTATCGTCGGAAATACCCTCGAACTCACTTAGGATTGGGACAAGGTTCTCAATACTAGGAGTAGTGTCAAGATGCTCGTCCCCCATATTTAGAGAATTATCGGGTTCTTCGATAGGTAAGTCAGGTGTGATTGCTTTAGACGTACAATATCGAGCAATAATATCTCCTAAAGGAATATAATCATCCTCGTCGACAAAAGGAATAGAAAGCATGCGACGACGGGCAGCAGCATACTGTTCTTCTTCGTAAGCTTGCTCCTTTTTTCGAACTTCGCTGCCTCATTCATTAAAATCTTGCTTAAGTTTTCGAATTCTTATCTCACAATCTCTCTTGTATTCTTCATCAATCTTCTCGCCTCGAAATCTTTTAATACCCAAATCATTCGTGATTTCTTTAATTTTGTAATCAACCAATTGCCGCTCATGCCTCATTTCCTCGATACTCATATCCTCGATTTTCTTTCTTCGATCTCGTTTTATTTCTTTTAGCTCTTCAAGAATTTTATCAAGGGCTTCTTGACAATCGACAGAGTCCTGCGGGGGTTGTGGGTGGTCAAAACCGGAATAATCATAACTCGGATTAGGTTCATAGTAAGTTTCATTGATCGGTTGACATTGATAATCATAGTGAGGACCCCCGCAATAAGCACAACAAAGATATTGTTGAGAAAAACTCAATGAATTTTGTGAATAATAATTATCACTAAAGTTTTGATTGTAGCACGGTTCCGGCTCATAGACAAGCGGGAACTGTAGTGAACAATCATAACCATAATGAGCATTATTTCCACATAACTCACACAAGTAAGTCTCAAACTGGGGTTGTGGAGGTTGGTTGAAAACACTTGGAGAAACATTGAAAGAATGAGGTTTGGAATCATAGATGAATGAATTCTCATCTTCATAATTGCATGTAGGATGAACATTTGGCAAAATCTGTGGAAGCTCATTAATGGTTTGATTGCATTGTTCTGGATTAGAGATAATCGGAACTTTTGGTGGACAATTATAACCGTAATGAGCACCTTTCCCACAAAACTTGCAAATGCATTGTTGACAAAAAATTCCATCTAATGAATCACCGCACTCATAACAACAATTATGGTCAATCTGTGGAGGATCTTGCGAAGACTTTACACCGGGGTCTTGATTGACAACGCATGGCTCTCGAAGAGCATTAACAACGTTGGTATTGTCATCGGATGATTCGGAAGTATCTTGAAAGTCTTTGAAAATTCCATTTTCAACACAATACGCAAGCAAATCTTCATCGAATTTCTTTCATCAACCGGGGTTCCACATCTTGCACAACGCGGAGAAGAGTCGGGTACGGGAGTAAGGATCTTGTCTTCAAAACTTCCTATCGAACAACATTCTTTAGTGTACAAACTTCCACAAGTCGAACATTCTTTGATCGCGTAAAGAGATTTTGAATGATGAGACGCCATAAGAATTAAACAATATAGAGGATTAAGAAGATAAGAATTAAACGAATTAGAAGATAAAGGAGATTATTTTTAGCTTTTTCAAATAATACATTCGAAATAAAAATTAAAATAAGAAAGAAAATATATATATATATATATATATATTTATTTTATTTTATTTTTTATTTTATTTTTGAATTTTTTTGAATTTTTATAAAAGAAAATAAAATGGAAATAAAAATATTTTTGGATTTTTATATTTTATAAAAGAAAAATAAAAAGAAAATATTTTTTGGATTTTTATTTTTATAAGAACGAAAATAAACTTGCCGAAGAAAGGATCTTCAAGGCTTGAACACGAACAATCTCGTAGAAATCGCTACACCTCTCCCCGGCAACGGCGCCAAAAATTGGTCCGTCCAAATCAACACATAAATATATATAATATATTAATACGTACTAATGAGGAAGATAATCAATTATAGTATAGTATAGTATTACCGTCGGGTTAAGAAATTCACTTTTAACCAAAGTGAAAATCTCAAAAACCTCCCGGGTCGTTTCCTCGACGAGAGGTGAATGGAAATCTACGTTCAAGTTGTAAATCGAGCTTGAATTGCATAAAAGTTTTTGGTTTGGTTTTCTAAGTCTACTAAAAGGAAAAGAATATAAAAAGGGAAGCTAAACTTTTGGTTTTAAACTAATTTTCTATAAAAATTAAACTAATATTTAAAACTTACAAGATTATACTAAAAAAAATATAAATGACTAAAATGCTTGCTAAGTGATGTGAAATGTTCATTAAGTGCGGGCTTAGGATTAACGAATTAAAAATGACAAGTAAAATGAAATGCTTAAAAATTAATGACAAGAAATTAAATTACGTTAAAATTAAATGACGGAATGTAAATTGAAAAGACAAAACTTATGACTAAATATTTTTTAAATCTTTTTAAACCCGCACCTAAATTCCAAATCATTATTCACTTAACAAGCACTAATAAATCTACTCATTACTCATAATGAATTTAAACATAGCATTTAAAAATAAATCTACACTAAGCATGGCAAAAATCAAAACAATATTATAAAAATGATAAAATAAAAACTACACTAATTAATTGAAAAAAAAGAAAGAAAATGGAACCGAATTGGAGACCCGCAAGTAAACGATTACCACCCGATTTATTTAACTAAAACAACTAATTAAAGTCGGTCTAGCTAAATAAACCCTTAAGATCCTCGCCTAATGAATAGACCGGTACCGAATATAACACAAACTGTTTAAATGTTAAACATTTATAATTTGATTTACACACTTTCTATTTCACTACAAACGTGCCCAATTTAAATTATTCATGGCCCTATTAACAACTCTCAAGGCCTAGTATCAATTTATTTCTATAAACCAATCGAGCCTAACTGGTTAAATGAGACCCAAATCAAATCAAATGCCATCCTTGGTAAATTCTACAAAACTCAAATAAGCGATCCTACATGAATTCTTAAACTACTAAACTTTTAAATCTAGAAAACTTAATAAGATATAGTGAGATCTAAACACAATAATAACAAATCCCAGTCTAACAACTAAATTTACTAATCCGAATAAACCACTAGTAATAAGCAACAATGAAAACTTCTAAACACTTTTAATCCACTAATAAAAGTCAACGATCTATTCGAAACATAACCCGATTAAGCAACAATAACCATTTATAAGCAAATGAAAATAACAACAAGAAAAAGAACTCCAATGACTTAAATCTTAAAATGGTATAGCACATAAGCAACGAAACTAGAAACTGGAAATCGAAAATTTACTAGAAACATTTTAACACCTTCATTACTAAAACCAATATGCTAATAAATTTCTTGCAATCTTTTTTTTTTTTTTTTTTTAACAAACTCAAACTATCTTCATTACAAAATTTCAATAAGCATTTGAATACAATAAGCCAGAAAAAAAATAAGCTACACCTACATAAACATAAGCTAAAAATTAAGAAAACTAAGCTAGAAAAAACTAAAAACTAAAGAAAAAAAAAACTTTTTTTTTAGTGAAGGGGAGGCGTCTCTATAAATGTGGAGTGAGAAAGGTGAAAAATGTAAATATTGCTTCCCAATCCGTCTTCACACGCTTGGACCAATCAGAGACCAGGAAAAAGGAGGAGCGGATCAAGATCTGGCCGTTAGCTTCATGACATGTGGCTATTCTTTAGCTGCTTTCTATTCAAGCTGCGTTTTACTCCGTTGGATTATTAGCTGCAATATGAAATGAAATGAATTGAAAGATGTAATAACTTTGCATGTCCACATGGCATAAACCCATTGGCCAATTATATTTTAGTGCAAGGTCACGTGAGAGGGTGTGAATTAATTTCTCTGCATGTGCATCTGATGTCACGCTCATGTCACCTTATTTATTTCTAATTTTTAGCTTTAACTTGTTTGGGCTGGCCTGGCCCGTTAAGCGGGTAACGGGCTGGCCCAATAAAATCCGAAGGCACCGTTGGACTCGTTTTCTCATGCTCATTTCATTCTCGTGTTCGGCTTTGTCCGGTTTTGTCTTTATTTTTGTCCTTTTCTTGATATCCGTACCTGCACATACACAAACATAAAAACAACATATATTTGCCATTTTAATTACGTTTTTGGTCTATTGGGGTTGTTTTTCAAGGTAAAAGATATGTATAAAATAACGAATATCAGAGTCCTCTAATGATGATGAGGAGGAGGAGCATCTAGCTCCAGCCGACTCCGCACTGTATGTACCTGATTCTGTTCCCTCATCTGAGGAGACGGAACCTTTTGAGACTGGTGAGTCTGCTGCCACACCACCGCCACCTAGATCACCACATATTGTTATTCCATTTTCTCATACCAGACTCCGTAGGGCACGGATATCTGTTCGACCTCATACTCCTCCATCACCATCTACTGAGGCACGTATTGCCGAGTACGCTGCTGCACCCACACCACCATCACCACCATTATCTCCATTATCACCATTATCATCCCCACTCCTCAGGATTCCATCCCCACCACTACTATTACCACCCACCCGACCCTTACATACTAGCACTACCTATGCTCGTGCGCTACTAGGCTATAGAGCAGCCGTGGTTTAGTTGAGAGTTGTATCACCATCCACCTACCATCCACTACTGCCATTAGAGATACCATTACTACTATTACCCTTACCATCACCTGACCGCAGAGGTGCTATTCCCGAGGCGGATATGCCGCCTCAGAAGAGGATTTATTTCACTGCTCTATCTCATAGGTTTGAGATCAGAGAGAGTTCAGCAACTGCTACTGCTAGGCAGACTGGGCCTGCTTTAGCCCATGATGTTGATTATGGATTCATAGATACTTTGGATGCCAGTATTCGAGCCAATTAGGAGAGAGTGGTGACCGCCTTAGAGGAGGCCAATGAGAGGATGATCGACCTTGCTGCTACTTATAGGTATGACAATGAGGAGTTTTATATGCGTCATCAGGACGCTTAGGATGACAAAGCCTTACTACAAGCTCGTATATCCACACCTGAGAGAGAGAGAGAGGATATATTTTCGCTCTATGTCCTTTTCTTTTGAGCAAGAGGCCTGTTATGATCGTTAGGCATAGGCTCATACAAAGGATAGGAGCCAAGCTATAGAGGCTCAGAACAGAGCACTACATGTTGAGGTCAGAGTGCTACAGAGATAGAGGATTGACGATGGTGACAGACTGACTAGGCACATTCAGCATGAGCATGACAAATTTAGAGAGCTAGAGCGCACTAGAGATGTAGAGTACCAGGATGGACCAGTTGACGCCGGTAGTAGTTGCTAAGATCATATCATGTATTAGCTATCCTGTATAGCCTGGTAAGTTTTATAGGTAACTATGGAAAACTAGAAGGAGGGGGGGTTTAAATAGTTTACCACTTTTTTATTTAATGTTTAGTTTGTTTATAAAAATTTAGAATCGACTTTTTGTGAATTCAACACTTGCACAATATGAACAATACAAATATGTAAAAGCAAATAAAAGATAAGAGTTAGAAAGATCAAACCACAACACAAGGATTTATAGTGGTT
>BQNB010006043.1:0-82126 GCA_026074375.1 Tanacetum coccineum | reverse complement strand
ATACATCTTGTGTTATTGATCTATGAAGTAACACGCCCCGGACCCTTATTCCGCTGCGACCTAATTTGGGGGTGTTACAGATTGGCGTATCAAACAAGATATAAGCATAGCGGTTGTTTAGAAGAAACGTACCCGCAACGACGTTGTCTGGATTTGCCCCCGCATTTCCAACCACATACACCTTCGCTGTAGCCCTGTCGTTTCCAGCTTGATTACCACGGTCATTGTTTCTCAGTCTTGGGCAGTTACTTTTAAAATGGCCTTGAGCTCCACACTCAAAGCAACCATTGCCCTGCTGATTATTGTTGTTGTTGTTACGGTTGTTGTTGTTGTTGTTGTTGTTGTTGTTGTTGTTGCGGTTGTTGTTGTTGTTGTTGTTACGGTTGTTGTTGTTGTTGTTGTTACGGTTGTTGTTGTTGTTGTTGTTGCGGTTGTTGTTGTTGGCAGACCGTATCCTACAGTCCCTGGTCAGATGGCCAACCCTATTGCAGTTACTACACCTAGGTGGACAAGGACCTGCTTCATGATGGCAATTACACTTGGAACATAGAGGCTTAGACCCGGCGTATGATTTCCTGTCACTATTGCCTGCAGTGTAGGCCTGGCCTGTGTTCTGCCTCTTAACCTGTTGGTTTTGATTGTTCCTGGAAAAATCGTCATTCTTTCTTTTCCTTTCTGCCTGACGTTCAGCATAGGCATGAGTCTTATCCTCCATCAACTCAGTTGTAAACTCAATAACTTCTTGCATGGTCTTCGATTTTGATGCCTTTACACTGCCAAGTATCATATCGGGCAAGCCACCGATATACTTTTCAACCTTGTCTATCTTCTGGAACATCCTGAACACATCGAAAGCTAGCAGCTTAAAAAGAAATCGTCGACTATAGGCCACCACATCGGTGCCCTTGACTTTAAGATTTCACATCTTAGTCTCAATCTTCTTGATCTCACCCCTTGGGCAGTATTTATCAGTCATCATTTTCTTTAGTGCTGCCCATGGCATGGCATGAGCTGCTTCAGTAGTAGTGGTCTTAACATGGGCATTCCACCATGTAAGAGCATCATCTTGCAGAGTGCAAGTCGCAAATTTGACTTGACTAGCTGCTGGGCAATTGCTAATGCTAAACACAGACTCCATTTTCTCAAACCATCGAGTGAGTCCGACAACTCCCTCAGTGCCTTTGAAGTCCAAAGGTTTGCATTTCAAGAATTCAGAGTAAGAGCATTCGCGAGCAGTTTGGGCTGGCCTTGGTCCTGAACCATTGCTATTGTAGCCATTCCTATGCTTGCTTCTGCTTCAGCCATCTGAGAACAACTCCTTGGATCAATTAAGGCCTGCAGTTGTTCCTGAGTATATGTTGTGGTAGTTTCATTTGGAGTTGTGTAACAGGTGGGGCTTCGGGTTGTCTTGTGTTCTTTGTTGGTGCCATTTTCTTCAATCATAAGAAAAATACAATACCTTTAGATTTCAATCACAATCATAACGGAACATAACATATACCTCGGTAAATAAGATTCACATCGCATGTGACCAGCAAAAATACTTATAAGCAGTATATTATATAAGGCTCTTATTTGTAATAAACATAAGTAATATATTATAACACGTATATCAATTTTGAAATGCATTAGTCTACTAATGCAACAAATAGTGTATGCAGGAATTATGCAACATATTTATGTCCGTGTACACCCCGTTGTATGAATTCGTTGATTTGAAAATGGTTATAGTCCAGAAAAACATTGATCCTGCGTTCTCTATAACTTGGCTCTTGATACCAATCTGAAAACCCCAAATGGGTCGCGGGGAGGAATATGGGTCCGGGGTGTTTCTTCAGATCAATAGTACAAAAGATATATAAGAACGACACAAAAAGTGTTTAAATGAATAATTGGATTTAATTAAAGACTTAATACAAAAAGATATAGCTTTGCTTGGTTCATTGTTGAATATTACTAAAGTTGACAATACGTTCCCCAAAATATGATGCACCTAAACTTTAAGCTGCAATCCCAAAATGTAACCCAATGCATTCCCTGGCATCCCATGCCTATTTTTTGGATATCTGAAAAAAAACATGCTTAAAAACGGTCACAAAATTGTTGGTGATATTCATAGGTTTGATAAATCATAATGTGCTGGACCGCAAGACTTTTTTTAGTGATAATGAACACATGCAGATCTAACAAAAATAGATTACATTTACACTTAAGCTCATGTCACTGAAGCTCGACGTATTGTTCGCATAATATTGCTACTCAGCCGTAATGATGTTTTAACCCGAAAACATCCCCAAATTCGACATGTTATAACGTTCGTTCTCGGTGATAGCAAGTCACCCGAACGGGGAGGTCGTTTCCCGAATAGATCTATTAAATAACATTCGCGCTCACATAGTGTAATTCCCAACTACATCTATGCAATTGACAGTTCATGATAGTGGGCTTAATTGGGTTATCGCTACTTAGGCAAACATGTAATCAATACTTGCGTCCAATTTGTAAAACGAAGAATGTTTCCACCCCATAGTTATAAATCATTGAAATCGTAAAAATGTGGGGCTATGAACTCACCTTGAGTTCTGATAATCCAAATATCGCAGATAATGCGTCACGCAAAAGATCGAATGCAACCTAAATTATCTTATGTGTTTTAAGTACTATTGTACTTGGATATAAAATCTTATAGTTGTTACATCGTACTATCGTTCGGGCTATCATAATTTAAGAGGTCATGACATGACGTTCGAGGAGTTAGGACACTTTAAATCGTAAATCCAACAACTCGTCGAGACGCCATCCGAAGAGGCCTCATTATGAAACTCCCTAGTAATATAGTACTTTGATAACCACATAATATTCTATATAGCTCAATCACCAACTAATGGTTTTGGTAAAATTGTGTTTAATAAGTTAAAACGTTTATAATTACCGTTTAGTAAAACTGGCGTAACTTTCGCGTTTTAAGCCCGATTCTCGCGTTTCTTATGTCCATCTTTTCGTATTAAGACGGGTTATCGATATTTGACATTTTCATAAAATTTTCCCCCTGATGAACAGTAACTTTTACTGTTCATGACAGACATGAGTTTTATAAATTCCGTATTTGTTGTCGTAAAACCCGTAAATGTCGTATTTTATTCGTTATAGCTCCGTTTTTAATGATTCTTTCTTTTTTTTTCGGAGGACGTTCTCGTATTTGAAAGTTCTATATTTTTATGAGGTTTACAAAAATATAACTTTCTGTCATGAATAGTAACTTTTATAAAAATAGTTTTATAAAAGTATTAATTGTCGTAAACTCGCAAAATTCATAACTCGTTCGTTATTAATTGAAAAATTACGATTCTTATCATTTTGGAATCCTAAAAATATGTATTATTTGT
Source organism: Tanacetum coccineum (assembly GCA_026074375.1). Taxonomy (NCBI): domain Eukaryota; kingdom Viridiplantae; phylum Streptophyta; class Magnoliopsida; order Asterales; family Asteraceae; genus Tanacetum; species Tanacetum coccineum. The sequence goes on along the minus strand of BQNB010006043.1, from coordinate 78,740 downwards.
TAAAAATATCAACCCTTGCTGTTTATAATTTTTATAAAAATGTTTTTATAAAAATTTACTTACGACTTCGTTTATTAACGTATAACTTGTTTTTAACGTAACTTTTTCGTTATTAATCCGTTTAACAAGTTTCTTACTTTTTCGGAATCGTCGTGAAATGTATTATCTTATAAAAATATAAAATAAATATATTTTTTAAGCACTTTGGGACAGAATGTTTGCATGACATTCATAGGTTCATTTTTGACCTTGTTTTTATGTTTTACCACTTTATACTTGTTACATAATAACCATAAGTGTTCATATTTTCTTATCATAATATAACCTTATTTTAATGATCTTATAACCTTAATATAAGTCCATAATTAACCTTAACTTGTCTTAAGTATTTCTTTAACTTGAAACATATTAATAAACTATAAAAACCCTAATTATCCCATAATCATGTTTACACCAAAACAACATGATACAATATTTTATCATCATTTTTAACATGATATATGTAATATCACAACATATATAAAAGTAATCCATATGATCATTTCAAGTTTAAATCTCATTTTCATGATAAAATCTAATGGTGATTAAACTAATAGAAATAACATTGCTTAAAAAATGAGATTATAAGGGAAGGGGGCCATTTAAAGAGTTCAAGTAAACCTTATGAGGTATGATGATGATGATAAGCTAGTGCTAAACCCTTATTTAGCCACAAAACCAAAGCTTGCACAAATAATAACATTGTTTTCTTAACAAAACCCTAACTTCCTTTTTCTTAAGTAATACTTGGAAAAGCTTAGTCAATGCTTGGGATCACCTTAGAATAACTTATAATGGATGTGTATAAGTGTGTATGGGTTGTATAAAAATTGATATGGGTTTGGTAGAGTGCTTGATAATTGCCGAAGCAATATAGAGATGTGGAGAGAAAGATTGTGAAAATTTACTAAGTGTTTTACTTCTATGAACACTTAGCTAGTTACTTGCATGTATATAAGGTATAGATGTAGTCAAAGAACATGTTATGGTCATAGGAATGGATCTTAGTCTTAGGGATGGTCAAGGGTATGGTCATTAGTCAAAGTAAGCTAGGTATGGTGTTGCATAAATGAAGTAAGGTGTAGATTTGACCAAAATGTAAGAGTTTTGTTATATTACTTGTACAAGTTGCAAGATTTTTGCAAAACAAAGATATACAATGATATATTTTGTAATTTTGATGTAATTGGGTATAAAAGTGGGTATTTGTGAGGTAGGAAGTTTTTGGTGGTTCCGGGAGTGCCTAAACGCACTTATCGCGAAAGTTTAACTTTAGTATCCATAAAAATAAAATGAACAAAGTTAATAATTATCCTCAAAATAATTATATAACCCTTGCTTGATGTAAACATTTAATTGTTTGATGCCCGTTTACATTGAACGCTAATTTTTGGCGTACGCGATTTAACCTATCGCTTATGATTTAAAGCAAATGCGTACAATACAAAAGATACATTGTGAATTTATTGATGTCGTCAATGACTTGAAAACACAGGGTGTTATAGACTTCCCTCGTTAAACGAGCCTTGTCCTCAAGGCTTACGATGCAGCACTTGACGACGGTGTGGTCTCGGTGAAGAGGTGTGGATATTTCTTCTCGAATTGGTCTTCACGTTCCCACGTGAACTCAGGACCTCTCTTAGAGTTCCATCGAACTTTGACTAATGGATCCGATAGCACTTCAACCTGTTTAAGTTCTCGGCCCACTATTTTAATGGTTTCCTCAACAAGAATGATGTCTTGTCATCAGATGATAACGTCCATCCAACGATCGGATAATGGTTCATCGGCATGACACTTTCTCAGATTAGATACATGAAAAGTATTTATGAAACTATGCTCAACTCTTCTGAAGTTCAAGCTTGTAAGCAACTCTCAACTCTTTCTATCACCTTAAAGGTCCAACATACTAGGGTTCACTTCCCCGTTTGCAAAAGTTACGACCCCTTTCCAAGGCGAGACTTTAAGCATAACTTTATCCCCCCCCCCCCTGGAATTCCATTGGTTTACGCTTCAAGTCAGCGTAACTCTTCTGTCGATCACGAGCGGCTTGCATCCTTTGCTTGATCTGGATGATTTTCTCAGTGGTCTCTTGAATTAGTTCTGGACCGAGTATTTGAGCTTCTCCAACTTCAGTCCAACAAACAGGTGAACGACACTTTCGACCATAAAGTGCTTCGAATGGTGCGGCCTTGATGCTTGGTGAATAGCTATTGTTGTATGAAAACTCGACTAATGGCAAATGGTTAACCCAACCCTTTCCAAAGTCGATTGCACAAGCACGCAACATATCCTCGAGAGTTTGAATGGTCCTCTCGCTTTGCCCGTCTGTTTGTGGATGGTACGCAGTACTCATATCTAAATTAGTACCCAAAGCGTTCTGAAGTGACCTCCAGAAATTTGATGCGAATCTCGGGTCGCGATCACAAATGATTGAGACAGGTATTCCATGTCTCGTGACCACCTCCTTCAGGTACATTCTTGCGAGTTTTTCCAAAGGATCGGTCTCTCTCATCGGTGTGAAGATCGCAGACTTAGTGAGTCGGTCAACGATCACCCAAATTGTGTCATAGCCTTGAGACGTCTTAGGAAGCTTCGTGACAAAATCCATGGTGATGTTGTCCCACTTCCATTCGGGTATTTTAGGTTGTACCAACAATCCTGATGGCCTTTGATGTTCGGCCTTGACCTTAGCACAGGTCAAGCACTTGCTAACATAAGTGGCTATGTCGGCTTTCATGTTGGGCCACCAATATAGCTTCTTCATGTCTTGGTACATTTTGTCAGAACCCGGATGTATAGAGTACTTTGATTTGTGGGACTCGTGCATGATTACAGTCCGTAAATCTCCATAACAAGGTAGCCAAACTTTCTGCATTGAGGCATAGGGTTCCATTCGCACATGGTTCCACTTTTGTTCTCTAATTGCTTTGGGAATTTAAGAAGTTTTCAATCAAGCATTCCCCATACATCGTCTTTCTTGCTGTTCTCTAGTTTTTGCACTTCTGTCTGAGCATTTAAGGATCTATTTGGAAGATCAAGCTATAGATCATAAACCAAGCTCGAAACTCTCAATGGTGGTTCTCAGTTTTTCCTGCTCAAAGCATCAGCATGCGAAATTTGCTTTCCAGGGTGATAACGGAATATCGCATTCGTAATTACTTTGCAACTCTAAAACCATCGGCGTTACCTCATGTTCAACTCTTTTTGATCTAAGATATGTTGCAAACTCTTGTGATCGGTGAAACAATCGTACATTAGTTCCATATAAATAATGTCTCCTAGAATTCTGAGAGCGAACACCACTGCACCAAGTTCTAAATCATGAGTCATATAGTTCTTCTCATGGACTTTTAACTGGCGTGATGCATAAGAAATCACTTTTTCTCTTTGCATCAATACAGCGCCCAAGCCCTTCTTTGAAGCGTCGCAGTATGCGATGAAACATTTGCTTCCCTCAGGTAATGCAAGGATTGGTGCACTGCACAACTTTTGCTTCAACAGTGAAAGATGTTTCTTGATTATCGCCCCAATCATAATAACATGACTTCTTTGAGTACGCTTAGTCATCGGTTTTGCGATTTTGAAAACCCTTCAATGAATCTTCGGTAGTACCCAGCAAGACCTAAGAATTGACGAATCTCCGTTGGTGACTTAGGAGATGTCCAATCCTTAATGGATTCAATCTTGGCTGGATCTACATGAATTCCTTCACTATCGATCACATGACCGAGGAACTGCACTTTGGGAATCCAAAATTCACATTTGGAAAACTTTGCATACAACTCCTCTTTCTTCAACAGCTCCAATATTATCTTCAGATGCTCTTCGTGCTCTTGCTTGCTCTTGGAATAGATCAAAATATCATCAATAAAGACAATTACGAATTTGTCCAGATAAGGTTTGCAACACTTGGTTATGAGGTCCATTAAACACAGCAGTTGCGTTTGTCAAACCAAACGGCGTAACTTGAATTCGTAATGGCCCATAACGAGTTCTGAAGGCAGTCTACAGAATGTCTTCTTCTCGAACCCTCAGTTGGTGATAACCTGACCTTAGGTCGATTTTCGAAAAGACACTCGACCCTTGATCAAATAAATCATCAATTCTTGGGAGCGGATAACGGTTCTTCACCGTTAGTTTATTCAATTCCCGGTAATCATGCACATCGAATAGCCGTCTTTCTTCTTGACAAACAGACCAGAGCTCCCCAAGGGAGTAGAACTGGGTCTTTATAAAGCTTTATCGGACAGTTCTTTTAGTTGCTCAGATCACTCTTTAATCTCGGAAGGCGCCAATCGATAAGGTGCCCGTGCTACAGGTGCAGCACCTGGTATCAAATCAATTTGAAACTCCACTTGTCGAGTCAGAGGAAGACCCGGCAAGTCCTCAAGAAATACTTCGGGAAAGTCTTGAAGTATTGGTACGTCCTCAAGTCGCTTCTTCTCCGACTTGTCTTCAACCTCTTTTTTCAGGGACATGTGCCAAAAGTAGGAAATCCTTTTTTCTATTTACTTTGCGTTTTGTGCACGAATTGATGTTTAATCGTGTCACATTTCCTTGGGTATTCCATCACCGTGTATGATTTAGGGTTTTCTTTCTACAGGGATAGGAACAATCCTTTCGGCACACAAATGAACGCTTGGTACCTTTGCACAACAATCCATACCGATTATAGCACAAAAACTACCAAGTTATACCAGGATTAAGTTTATGTTGAATTGGTGGTTTGGAAGTTTAAGTGCAACCTTAAGTATAGTGTTGAACCTTAATTATCTCCAATCAGCTAGTTCGACATCATAATAGTGGTCTAGGGTAGATGGCGTGATGTCACTTTGGGAGCTAAATAAAGTAGACACAAAACTTCGATCGGCACCCATATCAAATAAGATATAAGCATAGCGGTTGTTTAGAAGGAACGTACCCGCAACGAAGTTGTCTGGGTTTGCCCGCATTTACACCACATTACACTTCGCTGGAGCAACCTGTCATTCCCAGCTTGATTACCACGGTCATTGTTTCTCAGTCTTGGGCAGTTTCTTTTAAAGTGGCCTTGATCTCCGCACTCAAAGCAACCATTGCCCTGCTGATTGTTGTTGTTGTTGTTACGGTTGTTGTTGTTGTTGTTGTTGTTGTTAGCAGGCCGTATCCTACAGTCCCTGGCCAGATGGCCAAACCTATTGCAGTTATTACACCTAGGTGGACAAGGACCTGCTTCATGATGGCAATTACACTTGGAACATAGAGGCTTAGTCCCGGCATATGATTTCCTGTCACTATTGCCTGCAGTGTAGGCCTGGCCTGTGTTCTGCCTCTTATTCTGTTGGTTTTGATTGTTCTTGGAAAGATCATCATTCTTTCTTTTCCTTTCTGCCTGACGTTCAGCATAGGCATGGGTCTTATCCTCCATCAACTCAGTTGTAAACTCAATAACTTCTTGCATGGTCTTTGATTTTGATGCCTTTACACTGCCAAGTATCATATCGGGCAATCCACCGATATACTTTTCAATCTTGTCTACCTCTTCTGGGAACATTCTGGAACACATCAAAGCTAGTTGCTGAAATCGTCGACTATAGGCCACCACATCGGTGCCCTTGACCTTAAGATTCCACATCTCAGTCTCAATCTTCTTGATCTCACCCCTCGGGCAGTACTTATCAGTCATCATTTTCTTCAGTGCTGCCCATGGCATGGCATGAGCTGCTTCAGTAGTAGTGGTCTTAACATGGGCATTCCACCATGTAAGAGCATCATCTTGCAGAGTGCAAGTAGCGAATTTGACTTGGCTAGTTGCTGGGCAATTGCTAATGCTGAACACAGATTCCATTTTCTCAAACCATCGAGTGAGTCCGACGACTCCCTCAGTGCCTTTGAAGTCCAAAGGTTTGCATTTCAAGAATTCAGAGTAAGAGCATTCGCGAGCAGTTTGGGCTGGCCTTGGTCCTGAACCATTGCTATTGTAGCCATTCCTAGCCCTGCTTGCTTCTGCTTCAGCCATTGCAGCAGCAACTCCTTGGTCAATTAAGGCCTGAAGTTGTGCCTCAGTAACAGTTGTGGTTGTTTCATTTGGAGTTGGTGGGGCTCGGGTTGATCTCGTGGCTTTTTTTGTGCCATTTTCTTCAATCATAAGAAAATACAGTATCCGTTAGATTTTATAAAATCGTAACTACGACATGACGTAACCATGATAATTAAAGTGAGATCACATTACACAGTGAAATGAAAAATTGAATTGTAATTAACAATGATATAACTAAATCGACATTCATTCAACACAAATTCGATTATAAACATGACATAATACCACCATTCCATATATAACTGGAAAACATACATGATTGGTTTAGATACAAAATGATCATAATGTTTAGGTTACAAAATAAGCAAAATAACCTAAAGCCTTACTAGCCGGGATTAAACCCGTAATACTTAGTAGGCTATATACAAAATGACTAGCCATAACAAAGTCTAATCTAAGAACTGCTGCCAGTGTCCTCTGGTAGCTCTGGCTGTGCAGGACCCCCAGCGAGTCCCTGCTGTCCCTGCAATACAGTAACCTGCCCCTGCAATGTCATCACCTGTCCCTGTAAGGCTGTCACCTGCCCCTGCAGTGTGGTGACTAGTCCCTGGAGTGGAATCGTCTCTCTCTGTAGTGTCTGTACAGCAGTCAATGTCTGAATAATCTGCTGCTGTCGAGTGCGATCAGCAGCTCTCAACTCTCTCATCTCCTCACGCCTCCTGCGGTCTGTCTCTAGCAAATCAGAAATCGCTCTCTGTCTCCTAAGATCCGCTGACTGTAACTCTGTGATCTCTGACATCTGTGCATGAACTGTGGTGCGTAGGGATATAACCCCTCCATGAGCAAGATCGCTCGCATCCATAGCTCGTCCCCAAGCCTCTCTAGACATCCCAGCCTCGGTCTCCATGAGCTGACGTGTATGTGCATGAGTACGTCTATCTCGAAACAACATATTGACCCGACCGGCCAATAACTGTCTCTGTCCCTGCTCATCATCCAACCTCGTGTAGATCTCATCTGTATCTCGCCTAACCATAGACTCAAACTCTCTCATGTGTGCACCCAACTCTGTATCGGTACTAACTGGAGCTCCCTGTAAAGTCTCAACAATCTCATCCCATGAATCTGTGATCCCATATCCAACGTACCTCTCAGGGTCACGCCTAATCTGCCTGTCCATAGTGGCAACAAAGCCGTAATCTGCCCTAAAACCTCCAGCTGGTCTAGCAGCAGCAGCGGCGGAGCTCTCTCCGACCTCATACCCGGGACCCAGTGCGAGACCTAACCCCATCCGAGGTGGTAGGTTAACCTCGGGTCTGCCCTCTCTACGACTGTCAGATGGTAACAACAATGGTGGAAATGAAGTAGGAGCTGATGTAGGCAAAGGTGGTGGTGCATCTGGTCTAGTGGGGGAGAGTATGAAGGGTGGTGGTAATGGTAGAGAATGGGAAGTAGCTGCAGCCTCAGCTCTTATCTGAATCGTGGCAGCTCGATAGCCTAATGAACGAATAGGACTAGGAGGTGGTGCTGTCAATACAGGTGAGGGTGGTGATAGTGGGAAAGGAATCTGGGGTGGTGATGAAGACCATGGAGATAGTGGTGATGCTGGTGGGGAAGATATAGCAAGCAGTCTGGCAACCTCAGAATCAGACCATGCTGGTACAGGTAATGGCTCTGGAATAGAAATCCTAGCCGTCATACGGTATGCAGGGTGAGGTGGTGGTGTGGCCGCAGACTCATCAAGTTCTCACCAAACGGCTTAGTCTCCTCTAAAATTGGGGCAGTTAGCTGGTAAAGCAACAATTACAGGGTTAGGAGGAGTGAGTGCTCCTCCTCTCGCCTACCTTCGTCAATCTCAACATCCATCTCGTCATCCTCATCCTCCTCATCGGCATCGATGTCCATATCAGCGTCCTCATCCTCCTCAATGTCCATCTCATCATCTCCGTCATCTCCTCCGTCAGCAGGATAGTCGATAGGATCCTCCTCAGGGTCCTCATCGTCATCCTCCTCCGGATCTGCCTCAGGATCTGACTCCGAAACATAATCAGGTGAATGTGCCATAGGTGAGGCGTCCTCAGCATACGGCTGGTCCTCAGCAACGATCTCGTCATCAGCATGCTCTGGACCTGGAACATAGTCAGGTGAGGGTGGTGCCTGCTCAGGCTCCTCCGGGCCAGGCACATAATCTGGAGAGGGTGGTGCCTGAAGAGCGGCCTCCAAGTATGGGTCCTCTGGCATGTAAGGTAGCTCAAGTAACTCGTGATCATCGGCTCTAGGTGATCCGATGTCTGATAGATCCTCAAATGGACTGGAAACCTCCGTGTGTGTAACCCCCGATTCATCCGAATCTGACATGACTGAATCTGAAAATTCAAAATAGCTTATATTAGTATTTAATATAAGACTCTTATAGTAATATACATTTATAATTATAACATGTATATCAAATACGAATGCATCTAGTTTAACCAACTAATGCAACAAGTAGTGTATGCATGAATGTATGCACATGTGTACGTTCCGTGTAATCCCTTTGTTATAAAATAACTTTTGAAATAACGGTGTAGTCCAGCAAAAACTTTTGACCTGTTCTCTATACCTGGCTCTTGATACAATCTGTATCCACCCACATAAAATTGGGTGGCAGCGGAATAAGGGTCCGGGGCGTGTTACTTCATAGATCAACAACACAAGAGATATATAGAACGACCAAAAAGGTTCATTTGAACGATACATTAGATTTTTACAAAGTCATTGTTACATAAGCCCATAGTAAGCTTGTTCTTAATCAAATACAAAGATTTTCAGCCCATAACAGATAACAAAATGAAATGCGACAAAATCTTTAATGCAAGACATCCAAATCAAAACCACCAATGTATCCATCGCACCTTGTGCTTATTGATCCCCTGAAAAACATTGCTTTAAAACGTCAACAATATGTTGGTGAATTCATAGGTTTGATAAATCATATATTGTAGGACCACAAGATTTCCCAAGTGTATGATAATGCAACAGATGCAGATATCATATAAATGTAATTACGTTGCTCTAAGCTCATGACACTGAAGCTTGACGTGTATGAATACCAAATTAATCCAGGCCTAATTGCCTTGTGATGTTCTAAACCCGCAACATCTATATTCGACTTGGTTTACGTTCGTTTGTCCAGTGAATAGCTAATCACCCGAACGGGGTTGTCAAACCCAATAGATCTATTAATAACATTCGCGCTCACAATCCCGCAATTGACAGTTCATGATAATGGGCTCAGATATGGGTTATCGCTACTTAGGCAACACGTGATTTATAAATGAAAACTTTAACCACTTGTGTCCAATTGTAAGCATTGCAGTTTTTTTCACCCCAAAAACTTTGGTAAAAACAAATGCATGTAAAACCGTGGGGGCTCATGAACTCACCTTGAGTGAGTAATGACAAGTGTATCACAATTGTACGCGCACGCGAATTGATCAAATGCAACCTATTAAATTAAGGTGTATATAAGTTACCGAGTACTTAATCAATAACAATCGAATATACTATCCCTATAGTTGTTACATAGTAACGATCGTTCGGGCTATCATAATTAAAGAGGTCATGACATGACGTTCGAGGAGTTTGGACACTTTAAATCGTAAATCCAACAACTCGTCGAAACGCCATCCGAAGAGGCCTCATTATGAAACTCCCTAGTAATATAGTACTTTGATAACCACATAATATTCTATATAGCTCAATGACCAACTAATGGTTTTGGTAAAATTGTGTTTAATAAGTTAAAACGTTTATAATTTCCGTTTTAGTAAAACTAGCATAACTTTTGCGTTTTAAGCCTGATTCTCGCGTTTCTTATGTCCATCTTTTCGTATTAATACGGGTTATCATATTTTGACATTTTCCATATTTTGACCCCCTGGTGAACAGTAACTTTTACTGTTCACATCAGACGTGAGCTTTATTAAATTCGTATTTGTTGTCGCAAAACCCGTAAATGTCGTATTTTATTCGTTATAGCTCGTTTTAATGATTCTTTCGAGGCGTTCTGTATTTTGAAAGTTCTATATTTTTATGAGGTTTACAAAAATATAACTTTCTGTCATGAATAGTAACTTTTATAAAAATAGTTTTATAAAAGTATTACTTGTCGTAAACTCGCGAAATTCATAACTCGTTCGTTATTAATTGAAAAATTGTGATTCTTATCATTTTGGAATCCTAAAAATATGTATCATTTGTTAAAAATATCAACACTTGCTGTTTATAATTTTTATAAAAATGTTTTTATAAAAATTCCTTTACGACTTCGTTTATTAACGTATAACTTGTTTTTAACGTAACTTTTTCGTTATTAATCCGTTTAACAAGTTTCTTACCTTTTCGGAATCGTCGTGAAATGTATTATCTTATAAAAATATAAAATGGATATGTAAAAATTCGAATCTTGGACAGAATGTTTGCTTGAGTTTGTTGAATCCATTTTTGATCTTTTATTTATACTTTACCACTTTTGTATTTTACCACAAGTCTCATATATCATATATTATTATAATTCATAACATATTTAAGTGCGACTTTGTCCATAGTAGTCCTCTTATGGCCAAGTTACCATGTAACCAATCTTTAAACACTTTAAAACCATAATTTACTTAAGGAGCTTAATTTACTAGTTTTGTCCATAATCTTTTTATAATAACAAGTGTGTTCAAGTGTATTTCTTTCAATTTGACTTTTATTCTAGTGTTCTATTATACATGATTAATGGTCCATTTTAATATGTACATGTCTTATGTATTTCTTTTCTAGAACATATTTGAAACTTGTAAATACCCTAATTAATACATAACCATTTTCATGTTTAACCAAGAGTGTAAATTACTTGTGTGACCATTTTAACATGATGTCATTGCATCTTTGGTCGATATAAATGTGTACATATGATGATCATTAATTAATAATCTTCTCTTTACATGTTTATATGATCCTAAAATGGTGATTTAAGCTTAATAGAAATATTTGGTTATGCTTAAAAATAATATTTTATAAGTATCTTATAAGAGTTCTAGTGGACCTTATTATGTATGATGATGTGGGTATATCAAGTGCTAATCCCTTGTTTTGTCCTAAAAACCCAGCTTGCAATCAAATGAATTTCCCTAGCTTTCCTGAACTAATATACCTAGCTTTCTGTTTACTTGTGTATATTTCTTGGAATGGTGATTTCAATGGTGGGATTTACCTTCGAATGTTTAGATAGATGTGTATAGAAGGTATGGTTGTAGAAATATTGTAATGGGTTTGTTGGGACTTTGCTTTGAGCCGGGAGCTATGTTTTTGAGCCAAAGGAAGGATTTGTTTGATTCTAGTTAAGTGTTGGTGATGTATGAGTTCTCTTCTTGATACTTGATTTTATGAGTTTTAGGAGTCAATAAAGTATGATTAGTTGGTCCAAGGGCAATGATGAGGTTTACGTTTCTTGTTTACTTGTTCTTAGTCAAAGAAACAAGTTAGACTAGGTTTTAAATGCAAGTGATGTGTATTTGACCAAGTGGTATGTAAATTTAGTCATTTTATCTCTTGTTGTTGGTGTGCCGTGGGTTAGGGGGGATAGCTATTAGAACCTTTTTGTATACAATAACATATTACTTAGTAAAATATGTTCAGTATCTAGGTGGTAGTTTGTAAATATATTGCGTCACATCTTGCACTGCATTTGTGTAGTGTTATATTTTCTAGTGTCCAATAGTGTAAGTATAAATTTACTTATGTAAAGTTTAATAAAACTTTAGGTATTTGAGGTACAATCGTGGTATTTGTTGATAGCGTAGATAAATTTCATGCTTCGGTTTATTCTTAACGTACCATTTATCGCGAAGTATTTAACTTACGTTAACCACATAAAATAAATGAACAACGACACATAATTAGTATCAATATAATTAATTGAACACTATGATTGTTGTAAACGTTTGATGATTTAATTTGCCCGTTTACATTAATCGCTAATTTTTGGCGTACGCGATTTAACCCTATCGTTTACAATTTACAAACGAACACGTACATTACAAAAGTTACTTGTGATTTCTGACATAGTCATTTGACTGAAAAACACAGGGTGTTATAGACTTCCCTCGTTAAACGAGCCTTGTCCAATGTATACCCAAGTTTATCGCGTTTCACACCACCAGATTTGTGATTAACCCAATCACATTTGAAAAGAGGAATTTGCCTGAAACGGTAATCTAGTACCATTCTCTTGTTAAAACACCATAATAGTATGCTGTCTTGTGGGTGCAACTTAGTTAGATATGTTGCAGTTCGATTGCCTCAAACAATTAACATACTGTTCTGGTAAACTTTGCCATAATGACATTTCGTTTGAAAGGTATACCTATTGTTGTTATAGCATCGTTTTTCACTACGTGGCACGTGGTCCTATATGATATCCACCTACAGTTTCTGATCACTTTCCTTGTCGATCGCTAACTCTCTCTTCCACCTTGTATTTCATTAACGTATATATTTGCTTCACTAATTTAAGGAACAACTAAAAAATAATCAATTATAAATCAAACATATGATTAATTTACCTCTCTGCGTAACCACTAACAAAAGATTTACTGTGCTCATTTTCACAGAAATGCTATTTGTTACACGGGTTTCTGTTTCAAAACTTGCCTTGTCGTGCCGAAACAATGTCTTTGATTATTCATATTTGATAGGAACAATTTAAGTATCGGAAATAGACATGTGGTGTATTACTTACTTGTATGCAGTACATTTCATTTGTAATTGCTGAAGATCCAAGAAATCTAAGGCTAGGAATATCAGCTTATGGGGTTGACGTTAACACATGAAATAGGCATTATAGTGTATGGCCAGTTTTAACTGTCATATACAACCTTCATCCATGGTTGTGTATGAAAAGAAAGTTTATCATGCTTTCGGTATTAATATCGGGATACCCGATAAATGATATTGATGTTTTTTTAGAACCGTTGGTTGATGATCTATATACCTTATTCGAGACAGGGGTTGATACATATGATGTTTCGACAAAAGATAACTTTAATCTATGTGCCGTTGTGTTATGGATAATAAATGATTATCCTGCACTTGGTACATTATGTGGCTGCCCGTACAGTGGATTCAAAGGTTGTGTAGTATGTGGGAATGATACAAACTATGTTAAACTTTCTGCCTCATCCAAGCATTGGTCATAGACGATATCTACCATATAACCATCCATTCAGAAAGCAAAAGAAGGCATTTAATGGACAACAAGAATTTCTCCCGGCTCCAATTCCAATGACCAAGAAGATACGAGAGGCAGAGGTGGTAAGATTCAAAAGCAAAAAAGAAACATAACAGAAGAAGAGGGTAGTTCAAGCCAAGTAAACGGACAAAACGATGTGTATTGGAAGAAATTCAACATTTGGTATCGAAAACTTAAGTATTGGAGGCATAATCCTATTCCACATTGTATTGATTTTATGCATGTAGAAAAGAATGTTGTTGAGAGTATAGTCGGAACTCTGCTACATGTTCTAGGAAAGACAAAAGATGGATTGAATGCTCAATTGGATCTGGCTGAGGTGGGGGTAAAACCAGAGTTGTTTGCTATGCAAGATGAAGACAAATCAACACTACCTCCAGCAGGTTACACATTAACGAATGCTAAAAAAGACATCTTTTGTAAAATGTTACACAACATCAAGGTACCAGAAGGCTATTGTTCAAATTTCTCTAGTTTGGTCAACCTAAAGGATAGGAAGCTCATTGGTCTTAAATTGCATGACTATCACATGCTAATGCAAGAGGTTTTGCCCATTTCAATACGTTCAATCATGCACCTACCCACACAATATGCTATTATTAGGTTTTGCTTTTTCTTTAAATCGATATGTAGCAAACAAATCATATTGAAAGAACTAGATAAGATGCAAGCAGAACTGGTAGTGACACTGTGCCTACTTAAGAAGTTCTTTCCTCCATCATTTTTTGATATTATGATACATTTGACTGTGCGCCTAACTAGGGAGGTAAAATTATGTGGTCCCATATGCTTTCGATGGATGTATCCCTTTGAAAGATGTATGAAGGTTATTAAAGGACACATGCGAAACAGAAATAAACCAGAGGGATGCATTGCTGAGGAGACTATTACAGAAGAAACAATAGATTTTTTTTAGCGAATATCATAAATCCATGGAAACTATTGGTATCCCACCTGGTAAACATGAAACTTATGAAAATGAGGAAGGAAAGCCATTGTCGGCCGGCAAATCAAGTAAAGTTTCTGCGGAACTCTTTTAGAAAACACATTTGTATGTAATACAGAATACATATGAAATTGTACCATATATCGAGTAAGTATTACTAACACATGTCTATTTTGTTACTTAAAATGTTCTATCAAATATAATAATCAAAGACATTGTTTTAGGCGACACAAGCAAGTTTTGAAAACAGAAAACCTAGGTAAACGAATAGCATTTCTGGAAAATGAGCACAGTAAATCTTTTGCTAAGTGGTTACGCGAAGAGCTAATTAATCGTATGTTATTTGTAATTGATTGTTTGTTGTTCCTTAAATTTGAAGCTAATATATACGTGTAATGAAATTCAGGTGGAGAGAGAGTTAGTGATCGACAAAGAAAGTATATCAGAAACTGTAAGGTGGATATCATATGGACCACGCACCACCGTAGTGAAATACGATATACGGTACAAGTTCATCTGTATTATGTATTACATACAAATGTGCTTTCTGAAAGAGTTCCGCAGAAACTTCACTTGATTTGCCGGCCGACAATGGCTTTCCTTCCTCATTTTCATCAGTTTCAAGTTTATCGGGTGGGATACCAATAGTTTCAATGGTTTTATGATATTCGCTAAAAAAACTCTATTGTTTCTTCCACAATAGTCTCCTCAGCAATGCATCCCTCTGGTTTATTTTTGTTTCGCACATGTCCTTTAATAACCTTCATACATATTTCAAAGGGATACATCCACCGAAAGCATATGGGACCACATAATTTTACCTCCCTAGTTAGGTGCACAGTCAAATGTACCATAATATCAAAAAATGACGGAGGAAAGAATTTCTCGAGTAGGCACAGTGTCAACAAACTCTGTTGTAGCATTAACAGGTTTTGGAGCACTTATTGATGGCTCATCCTTTTCTCCATGTTTATTCCACTTTGTGTAGCTTAGATCAATCCCATTTCTGAATAAATGGAACTGCACTTCCTCCACTATATGCTCTATGTGGTTTAAATATTTGGTACACGGACATGGCATTAAAAGATGTTGTTTATTACCTCGTGGGTCGATGTTCCCCATTTTCTGCGAGTTGTGTACTGCATAATCAATAAACGCTGCTACTCCATCAACATAAGATATGTTGGTCCTATTAGTTCCCATCCAAGACTTGTCTATGTTTATAAATGTGTCCCACTTATCCGAGCAGCAATCTTCCAGGAGCAGGAGCTTTGTGGTTGTAGTCCTTGCAGGTCACCCCATCGTTAGTTTAAGGGTCCGGTGAGGCGTTATGGAGGATTCAAGTAGGGGGTTTTCCAACAACTCAAACAATGTGATACAATATACTTGAAATCAATTAAGAAATGGCAAGTATACCTCAATTTGCCAACAAAAACCAATATAAACTCAAAATATAAGAACAGAGTCAGGTAACTTGTCATTTACTTAAGAACAGTTTTTAGTTGCAATTAATAGGGTTACTCATATATTTTAACCAATTAACTAGCTAATTTTACCAAGAAATTGACATAATTTACAAGAGGAAATCTCAAAACAAATGTTCAATTACAGCATTTCGCAGACATTTCAATTACAGAATCATAAACACAATTTTTTTAGAACGATGTGTACAAAATGAACATAACAATACTTACCATTAGTGACGGGAGTGGTGGGTCTATGACGGGAGAGTGACAGCGACGAGAGAGTGACGTGATGAGAGCTGTGGTGGTGACGAGATTTGTGGTGAGATGAGAGGGAGTTGTGGCGGTGACAGGAGGAGTTGTTTGTATGATTAATTTGGAATGGGATTCATGAAATGTTTGGGGGGAACATTTGGGGGAAAATTTTACGAAATATTTCAGGCACTAGTAGCAAAGGTTGAAAAAGCAAATCAATAGTAGGGTGGTCGACCTCCCTGTAGCTTGTACAACGTTCTAGGAGGGATTAATCGGGAAAATACCTTTAGCAACGATAATAGTCGTGAATAAAAGTTTTGTTACTTGTTTATAAAAAAATTTAAAGAAAAAGTAGCAAAGGTTGAAAAAATCGTGAATTTCGGATTTAAAAAAAAAAAAAAAAAAAAAAAAAATAAAAACAAATTTTTTAAAAATACTAAAAACAAAATAAAAAAAAAAAAAAAAAAAATTAAAAAAAAAAAAAAACCGGGCGTTGACCTCCTATTTCCTTGTACTCGTTTAGGGGATTTATTCAGGAAATACCTTTAGTAACGATAATAGTCGTGAATAAAAGTTTTGTTACATGTTTACAAAAAAATTTAAAGAAATAGTAGCAAAGGTTGAAAAAAAAAATCGCGATTCGATAGCGGGAGTCGACTCCCATGTAGTTGTACATAGTTATAGGGGGGTTTAATCGGGAAAATACCTTTAGTGCTCAACCCTAGTCATGAGACTTTCTTTTATTTTCATCTTTGAAATGACTCTCTAAGTGTATTCACTCATGGACTAGTTCTACACTTGAGATATTTTCTTTCAAATTCTAGTCTAAGACCATTGGGCACTGATTTGGCTCAACACTTTGTATAATTTTTGTATTTATAATACCTAACTATCTCTTTCACAAACATTTTCTTATATAGCTAAGATACAAGGGTAACATGTGAAAGTTGTTGAGACGGATCATGCATCCAGTGGAGAAGTACTCATCCCGCACCAGTGAGGTAAAATACATATACAAACAATAAGATGGGTAAAGTCATGTGTATTAGTGCACCCTCAAAACACCCATGCATGATCGGTGATAATGGCTAATTCACATGGGTCATGGGTCATGTGCATTAGGTTATCACTGGTCACATTCATTAATGGGTATTTGACATCATATGGGTCATATGCATTGGGTTGTAGTGGCTTATAGTGTCATGTTACAAAACATGCATGACTGGTGACAATGGGTAATTAACATGGGTCATGGGTCATGTGCATTAGGTTATCATTGGTCACATTCATTAATGGGTATTTGACATCATATGGGTCATATGCATTGGTTGTAGTGGCTTATAGTGTCATGTTACGACACATCCATAACTGGTGACAATGGGTAATTAACTTGGGTCATGGGTCATGTGCATTAGGTTATAACTAGTCACATTAATTAATGGGTATTTAACATCATATGGGTCATATGCATTAGGTTGTAGTGGCTTATAGTGTCATGTTATCGACCAATACATGATTGGTGATCGACAATGGGTAATTAACATGGGTCATGGGTCATGTGCATTGGGTTGTAGTGGCTTATAGTGTAATGGAACCCATGCATGACCGGTGATAATGGCTAATTCACATGGGTCATGGGTCATGTGCATTAGGTTATCACTGGTCACATTCATTAATGGGTATTTGACATCATATGGGTCATATGCATTGGGTTGTAGTTGCTTATAGTGTCATGTTATGACACATCCATGACTGGTGACAATGGGTAATTAACATGGGTCATGGGTCATGTGCATTAGGTTATAACTAGTCACATTAATTAATGGGTAATTTAACTGTCTATGGGTCATTATGCTTTGGGTTGTAAGTGGCTTAGAGTGTTATGATTATGACCCAATACTTGATTGGTGGAAAATGGGTTATCTTAACATGGGTCATGGGTTCATGGTGGCATTGTGTTGTAGTGGCTTATAGTATCATGGACCCATGCATTACCGGTGACAATGGCTAATTCACATGGGTCATGGGTCATGTGCATTAGGTTATCATTGGTCACATTAATTTAACCCCTAAGCGTAACCAATAACCTATATCCTTTAACCCGTAATAGTTGACTGACGCGTGTAAAGCGGTCGGTAATAAATTACCGTTTAGAGATAGAATTACTTTAGGAAAAGTAATAACTATTAGTCTGGGGTCGTATCCTCTAAGAGAGTTGAATAGAGATTTACCATTTATCTTTATAAAATCTAATTAAGCTCTAACGCAAATGTCTAGCTTATTTAACCCTTAAAGTAGGGCTGAGGCATGCGAAACGTTCTCCTACTCTTTTGACTAGACCGAACGAAAAACGGACCAAAATGGACAACCGGACCGGGGACCGATCGTATCTGTGGTCCGGTCCTCGGTCTTGGTGTTTTTGACCGATTTGGTCTTCGTTCTGTCGATCCGTTCTGGTCCATTCGGTCATATTCCAAAAACACCCTGAACTATTATTCCTTATAGGACCGGACCTGATCAAAGACCAAACCGGACCAGGGCCGACTCGGACCGGACCGTACAATTTCGGTACCCGTCATCGGTCGGCGTTTAGACCAATTCGCTATCGATCCGGTCGGTCCTGGTTTTTGCAACAAGTTGAAAATAAGCAGAGGGAGAAAAAGCCACGGTTTAATAAGCAGTTTCTATAAGCACTCTTTAAGCTACTAGCCAAAAACAATGAAGCTTAAACTTCTATATTAAAAAGGCAATGCCTAACATTAACGAATAGGTTACTTTGGCAAGATGGTAACCCGCTTGACTTCCGTAAGGGAGGTCGCGGGTTTGATTCTCGCTGGGGTGTAACATCCTTTTTTATTTTCTTGTTTTTATTCTGAGTTAAACCAAACACCCCTTATCAGGCTATAAACACTCTTTAAACACCAAAAACCATTAAACAGTTATTCTTCCTTTACTTACTTATAACAGTTATTCAATTTTGCTAGTTTTGCATAGCTGCTTATTTGCAGCTTATTTCTGAGCTTATTTTTCATTCAAAAAATATATTTCTGTTATAAAACTAAATTAGTTTAGGCTTAATCACATTTGGGATATATAGTTTTGAGTTTAGCTTATTTTTTAAAACCTAAAAGTAGTTTAGGCTTAATCACATTTGGGATATATAGTTTTGAGTTTAGCTTATTTTTTAAAACCTAAAAGTAGTTTAGGCTTAATAACGTGAGCATATATACCGGTTTTTTGCTACACTTAAATAATGTGTGACAAAACTCGAGTCCATGATTTAGACACATAAACAAATACTTCATGTGACCATATATGACATTATGAATTTAGACACACACACACACTCAATGTGACTAATATGAAATTTAATGATAACCGATTTCACATTTTGCTCTAAATAATAGCCACATGAATACTTCACGATGTGACTGTCATGAATATATTGGTCACATATAATTACCTTAAATCTGGCCATAAACATAATTTAGTCACGCATTTGTGATATGATGTGGCTATTGTAAAGGCATATAGTCACATGATCGTGCTAAAAGTAAATGTGACTATACACATTAGCTTTTGGCAAGCTAACACAAACAAAACTTTAAACACACATATTAAGTTACGTAACCATATTTACTGGATTTTGGCTACACTTAAATAATATGTAACAAAACTTGAGTCCATGGTTTAGACACATAAACAAACACTTCATGTGATCATATATGACATTATGAATTTAGACACACAAACACTCAATGTGACTAATATGAAATTTAATGATAACGGATTTCACATTTTGCTCTAAATAATAGCCACATGAATACTTCACGATGTGACTGTTATGAATATATTGGTCACATATAATCACCTTAAATGTGGCCATAAACATAATTTAGTCACGCATTTGTGATATGTTGTGTCTATTGTAAAGGCATATAGTCACATGATCGTGCTAGAAGTAAATGTGACTATACACATTAGCTTTTGGCAAGCTAACACAAACTAAACTTTAAACACACATATTAAGTTACGTGACCATATGTACTGGATTTTGGCTACACTTAAATAATGTGTGACAAAACTTGAGTCCATGATTTAGACACATAAACAAACACTTCATGTGACCATATATGACATTATGAATTTAGACACACAAACACTCAATGTGACTAATATGAAATTTAATGATAACCGATTTCACATTTTGCTCTAAATAATAGCCACATGAATACTTCACGATGTGACTGTTATGAATATATTGGTCACATATAATCACCTTAAATGTGGCCATAAACATAATTTAGTCACACATTTGTGATATGTTGTGGCTATTGTAAAGGCATATAGTCACATGATCGTGCTAGAAGTAAATGTGACTATACACATTAGCTTTTGGCAAGCTAACACAAACTAAACTTTAAACACACATATTAAGTTACGTGACCATATGTACTGGATTTTGGCTACACTTAAATAATGTGTGACAAAACTTGAGTCCATGATTTAGACACATAAACAAACACTTCATGTGACCATATATGACATTATGAATTTAGACACACAAACACTCAATGTGACTAATATGAAATTTAATGATAACCGATTTCACATTTTGCTCTAAATAATAGCCACATGAATACTTCACGATGTGACTGTTATGAATATATTGGTCACATATAATCACCTTAAATGTGGCCATAAACATAATTTAGTCACACATTTGTGATATGTTGTGGCTATTGTAAAGGCATATAGTCACATGATCGTGCTAGAAGTAAATGTGACTATACACATTAGCTTTTGGCAAGCTAACACAAACTAAACTTTAAACACACATATTAAGTTACGTGACCATATGTACTGGATTTTGGCTACACTTAAATAATGTGTGACAAAACTTGAGTCCATGATTTAGACACATAAACAAACACTTCATGTGACCATATATGACATTATGAATTTAGACACACAAACACTCAATGTGACTAATATGAAATTTAATGATAACCGATTTCACATTTTGCTCTAAATAATAGCCACATGAATACTTCACGATGTGACTGTTATGAATATATTGGTCACATATAATCACCTTAAATGTGGCCATAAACATAATTTAGTCACACATTTGTGATATGCTGTGGCTATTGTAAAGGCATATAGTCACATGATCGTGCTAGAAGTAAATGTGACTATACACATTAGCTTTTGGCAAGCTAACACAAACTAAACTTTAAACACACATATTAAGTTACGTGACCATATGTACTGGATTTTGGCTACACTTAAATAATGTGTGACAAAACTTGAGTCCATGATTTAGACACATAAACAAACACTTCATGTGACCATATATGACATTATGAATTTAGACACACAAACACTCAATGTGACTAATATGAAATTTAATGATAACCGATTTCACATTTTGCTCTAAATAATAGCCACATGAATACTTCACGATGTGACTGTTATGAATATATTGGTCACATATAATCACCTTAAATGTGGCCATAAACATAATTTAGTCACACATTTGTGATATGTTGTGGCTATTGTAAAGGCATATAGTCACATGATCGTGCTAGAAGTAAATGTGACTATACACATTAGCTTTTGGCAAGCTAACACAAACTAAACTTTAAACACACATATTAAGTTACGTGACCATATGTACTGGATTTTGGCTACACTTAAATAATGTGTGACAAAACTTGAGTCCATGATTTAGACACATAAACAAACACTTCATGTGACCATATATGACATTATGAATTTAGACACACAAACACTCAATGTGACTAATATGAAATTTAATGATAACCGATTTCACATTTTGCTCTAAATAATAGCCACATGAATACTTCACGATGTGACTGTTATGAATATATTAGTCACATATAATCACCTTAAATGTGGCCATAAACATAATTTAGTCACACATTTGTGATATGTTGTGGCTATTGTAAAGGCATATAGTCACATGATCGTGCTAGAAGTAAATGTGACTATACACATTAGCTTTTGGCAAGCTAACACAAACTAAACTTTAAACACACATATTAAGTTACGTGACCATATGTACTGGATTTTGGCTACACTTAAATAATGTGTGACAAAACTTGAGTCCATGATTTAGACACATAAACAAACACTTCATGTGACCATATATGACATTATGAATTTAGACACACAAACACTCAATGTGACTAATATGAAATTTAATGATAACCGATTTCACATTTTGCTCTAAATAATAGCCACATGAATACTTCACGATGTGACTGTTATGAATATATTGGTCACATATAATCACCTTAAATGTGGCCATAAACATAATTTAGTCACACATTTGTGATATGTTGTGGCTATTGTAAAGGCATATAGTCACATGATCGTGCTAGAAGTAAATGTGACTATACACATTAGCTTTTGGCAAGCTAACACAAACTAAACTTTAAACACACATATTAAGTTACGTGACCATATGTACTGGATTTTGGCTACACTTAAATAATGTGTGACAAAACTTGAGTCCATGATTTAGACACATAAACAAACACTTCATGTGACCATATATGACATTATGAATTTAGACACACAAACACTCAATGTGACTAATATGAAATTTAATGATAACCGATTTTACATTTTGCTCTAAATAATAGCCACATGAATACTTCACGATGTGACTGTTATGAATATATTGGTCACATATAATCACCTTAAATGTGGCCATAAACATAATTTAGTCACACATTTGTGATATGTTGTGGCTATTGTAAAGGCATATAGTCACATGATCATGCTAGAAGTAAATGTGACTATACACATTAACTTTTGGCAAGCTAACACAAATTAAACTTGCATATTAAGTTACCTGACCATATGTAATGGATTCTGGCTACACTTAAATAATGTGTGACAAAACTTGAGTCCATGATTTAGACACATAAACAAACACTTCATGTGACCATATATGACATTATGAATTTAGACACACAAACACTCAATGTGACTAATATGAAATTTAATGATAACCGATTTTACATTTTTCTCTAAATAATAGCCACATGAATACTTCATGATGTGACTGTTATGAATATATTGCTCACATATAATTACCTTAAATGTGTCCATAAACATAATTTAGTCACACATTTGGGATATGTTGTGGCTATTGTAAAGGCATATAGTCACATGATCGTGCTAGAAGTAAATGTGACTATACACATTAGCTTTTGGCAAGCTAACACAAACTAAACTTTAAACATACATATTAAGTTACGTGACCATATGTACTGGATTTTGGCTACACTTAAATAATGTGTGACAAAACGTTTAGTGTGACCATATATGGCATTTGGTCTCAGTGTTCAAGTGTGTGACATATATTATTCACTTTTTATATGTATATCGTGACTAATGCTTCAACCTTACTTTCATTTGTCATACGTCCTAAATTTATATGTGGCTAAATAATTAGCAAAAGATAGCAGTCACCCTTAAATAATGTGTGACAAAACTTGACTGTATGATTTAGAAACATAAAAAATTACTTCATGTGACCATATATGCCAATTTGGTCACATTGTTCAAGTGTGTGACATATATTTGTCACTATTTATAGGTTTACCGTGACTAATGCTTCAAGCTTACTTGTATTTGTCACGCGTTCCAAATTCATATGTGGCTAAATAATATTACCAGTTACCTTTAGCCACATAATGTTCGAATGTGCGGCAATACAGTTCTAATGGTCACACAATCGAAATTTTCATGTGTGGCTAATTAGTAATGTTGTCTATTTTGGTACCTTTAGCCACATAAATATGTGAATGTGTGGCCGTTTTATTTTGCCCATGTGTGACCAAATCTATTTTTTGTACTAGTGTTATTCTTACCAATTCTCTTACTAAAACTCTCTTTCTATTTGCCCTAATAACCAGGTTTTCCATCATTAATCTAACATTTTTCTTTGTTTTTTTTTGCAAAATGTTAGTCCAAAAACCAAGAAAATACAATCCATAGCAATTTTCACAATAATCACAGTATTAATTATACCTAACAGTATTAAGTATAACTAACAGTATTAACTCAACAGTATTAAGTATAACTAGCAGCACTAATTATACTTAACAGCAGAAATAATTAATGACTTGAATAACAGTACTAATTCATACAAAACTCTACAAAAACATAAAGAGATAACAGACTTTAAGGATTTAACATTCCAATACTAGCAATCAAATATGGAAATCTACTTACATCAATAGCTTTTGTAAGTAAATCTGCAACATTCTTGTCAGTATGCATTTTGATCATTTGAATCAATTTCTTTTCATTGCAATCTTTTATAAAATGATGTCTGATCTCTATATGCTTTGTTTTTTTAATGAAAAACATGATTTTTAATTATTCAAATAGTACTGTTATTATCAATAAAGATCTTGGTATGAATAAAATTGTACCCATAATCAAGTAGTTGATTCTGAATCCAAAGCACTTGTCCACAGCAACTTGAAGCAGCCACATATTCAGCTTCAGTTGTGGAATTTGCAACCACTGTCTGTTTCTTGCACTGCCATGATATTAATATACTTCCAAGAAAATGACAACCTCCTGTTGTAGACATCCTATCCAATCTTGCTCCAGCATAATCACTATCACTGTATGCTACCAAATCAAAGGGAGAATCTTTTGGATACCAAAGGCCCAATTTTGGTTGACCTTTTAAGTACCTAAAAATACTTTTCACAGCATGAAGATTCGAAACCATTGGATTGACTTGGTATCTAGCACATGCACACACTGAAAACATGATGTCAGGTCTTGAAGATGTAAGATACATTAATGAACCAATCATTAACCTATACATATGAACATCTACTTCTTCACCATTTTCATCCTTGAGCAAAGGCCTTTGTGTTTCTATTGGTGTGCTTGCATTTTTGACTTCTGTAAACCCAAATTTCTTTAAAATTTCACCAACATATTTATCTTGACTAATAAATATGCCATCCTTCTTCTGTCATACTTGTAATCCCAAAAAGAATGTAAGTTCTCTCATATAACTCATCTAAAATTTCGCGTGCATCAACTTCTCAAATGCAATGCTTAACTTCTTATTTGTTGAACCAAAGATGATATCATCCACATACACTTGAACTAGCAAAATATCACCTTTGTGCCTTCTGATGAATAAGGTCTTGTTAATTTTCCCTCTTTGAAACCCATTGTCTAACATATATGTTGACAAGGTTTCATACCAAGCTCTAGGAGCTTGATGTAGTCCATACAATGCTTTTTCAACTTTGTATACTTTATCAGGAAAGTCTGGATCTTCAAATCCTGGTGGTTGACATACATACACCTCTTTTTTAATCTTTCCATAGAGAAAAGTACTTTTTACATCCATTTGATACACCATAAAATCTTTAAATGAAGCATAAGCTAAGAATAGCCTAATTGCTTCAATTCTTGCAACAGGGGCAAAGACTTCATCATAGTCAATCCCTTCTTCTTGTGTGTACCCTTGAGAAACCAATCTTGCTTTATTTCTTATCACAATTCCTCTTTCATCCTTTTTATTCCTGAAAATCTATTTAGTGCCTATGGCTCTTTTTCTATTTGGTAATTCCACTAAAGTCCAAACTTCTTATAACTTGAATTGTAGAAGCTCTTCTTGCATAGCCTCTATCCAGGTTGGATCTTTCAATGCATGAATTACCTTTTTAGGTTCTTCCTGTGATAAAAAGCAAGAAAATAAGAAGTTTTGAAGATCTTTATGGTTTGTTCTTTATTTAAGAGTAGTACTAAAAAACCCATGTTCCTCCGAATTCTTTGACATCCTTCTTGTTTGTGTAGCTGATTGCAAATCTCTAATCACTTGATCAAGAGGATGATCTTTATGAATTCTTGTAGTTGTAATAGGACTAACTTGGATTGATGTATCCAAATTTTTTATGTCAGCCTCTGCACCAACATCGTCATCATCTTCAAATATGTTATAATCTTCATATTCAGGCATATCTGGATCAACTGGAAAATCAATGCTTGTTTTTGCACCAACAACATTAACTTTATTTGTGTTAGCAGCATTAACATTGTTAGTGCTGTTAACATTATCATCTTTCTCTTGATCAATACTTTCACTATCTTTTCTTGGATCTTCATCAACCTTCTTCTCATCATCACTTGAAGGTTTGAATCCATCATCTTGAGAACTCTTTGGATCTTGGGAAAATGGTGGAACAGTAGTCCATAATGGTAGCAAAATATAATCTTTGAGAGGTTCTATCTCCATTCTAGCTTGACATGCATTATCACTTACTTTTGTACCTGCAAAACCATTAGACTATGTACCTACAACAATTGGCTCATAATTCATTGTTCTTGTTAGTGCATCAATATCAAATAGCCAATCTGGTCCACTACCTAAAATATTAGGTGTACTCTCACTAAACCTAATATGCAAGCTTTCTTCCACTATCCTTGTTCTACTATTGAATACTCTAAAGGCTTTACTATTCAAAGAGTATCCAACAAAAAAACCTTCATCAGCCTTACTATCAAATTTGCCTAAGTGATCTATAGTATTAAGAATGGTAACAGGACACCTAAATGGTCTCATAAAACTTAAAGATGGTGTTCTACCATGAAAAAGTTCATATGGGGTCTTGTTATGAGGCTTAACTACTAACACTCTATTCTGTACATAGCAAGCAGTATTAACTGCTTCTGCCCAAAAGGTAGTTGGTAACTTAGAATCAGCTAGCATAGTCCTAGCAACCTCGATTAGTTTCCTATTTCTCCTCTCAGCAACTCCATTTTGTTGAGGAGTTCTAGCTACACTATATTGTCTCAAAATACCCTTTATTTCACAAAACTGATTCATCTCTTTGTTCATGAACTCAGTCCCATTGTCACATCTAATAACCTTAACCTTGTGATCTACTAGATTTTCTATCCCAGTTATAAAGGACTTAAGAATGCCACTTGTCTCATCCTTAGTAGCTAGAAAGAAAACTCATGTAAACCTACTATAATCATCTGTGACAACTAGGCAATACATTTTCTTCATAAGGCTTTTTACAAATGTTGGTCCAAACAAATCCATATGCAACAAATGTAAAGGCAGACTGATTTAGTTCTCTGTTTTGGACATACAAGAGGCTCTGTGTTGCTTTCCCATTTGACAAGCAACACAAGTTTGATCATTTGCAAAAAGTTTAGAAGGTAAACCTCTTACAAGATTTCCCTTAACCAATTTATTCATGGTTTTAAATTTAAGTGACCTAGCCTTCTATGCCAAAGTTTAGATTCATCAGATGTGGCTTTTGCAAAAAGGCAAGTTAAACCTCTTTTAGGAACTATGTTCTTTAAATCAACACTATACATATTGTTCTTTCTAGGAACTCTAAGTAAAACTTGACTTTCATCAATTAACTTAAAGTTTGGAGATAAAACAATACATTCAGTGTCATTAAAAAGAACACTATTCTTTTTATCACACATTTGTGAGACACTAAAGAGATTAAACTTTAACTCTCTCACAAAATACACATTTTCAAAATCTAGATTACCAGTTTTAATGGTACCTTTTCCTGTGATTTTCCCTCCTTTGGGGTTCCCTCCAAAAGCAACATATCCTCCATCTATCTCTTCATAGTCTGTAAGATAGGACATGTTCCCTGTCATGTGCCTTGAGCATCCACTATCAATCACTCCTTGATCCTGTAAATCCATTTGTGGATTGCCCTGCACATTAGATAAGAAAATCAGTTTCTTTTGGGGACCCAAGCCATCACTGACTTGGATCTGCCTTGTGCATCAACATAATCAAACTTCTTTAGGGTGATTGATGCACTGTTGTGTTTAGAAACATGGTCTAAAACTTTAGTCTTTGGTTTCCAAACCCAACAAGCTGAGGCCTTAACAGCATTAACATTATTTCCCTTAACAGCATTAACTACTGCTTTTGGCCTAGCAGTATTAACTACTGCTTTTGGCCTAGCAGCATTAACATTTTTATCCTTAACAGTATTAACCCTCTAATTAAAATTACTGTTTTTAAATGTTTTTTCTTGTAAATGGGCCTCTTAATAATTAAATGTGTTGTTTTAAAAAAATGTGACTTTGGTCTAGCAGCATTTACTGTTGTTTTTGAGTGAGCAACATTAACTTGTATAGCAGTATTAACTGATACTAAGCCAGACTTCATTAGTACTGCTCTTGGAACTATGTTTTTTTAGGGCAGAGGTGAGTCTTTTTGGCAAAATTCTGATGATTCCTCCTTTTAGCATTGTTCCAAACAGGTTTTACCACCCTTTGATAATTACAATCAACATGCAAGTGATCAAAACTTCCACACACATAACAAGCTTTGTTAAACATCTCAAAATTACTTCCTAGTCTCTGAGACATCATATTATTCCAGTTTCTTTGATTGCCTCTAGGAATGTAAGTGTTTTACCTATTGTGCTCAACTTGTTTAGCAGTTTTCCTATCAGTTTTGTTTGTTTGTTTAGCTTTAACAAAGTCTATCTTAACAAAACTAGGCTTAGCTGTTTTCTTTTCAATCTTAACCCTAAAAATGCAAATTTGGTTTCTAAACCTCTAAAATGATAAAAGAAAATTTTCTAAAAAGGAATTATATTTTTTTGACTTTTTATTGATTTTTTATGAATTAAAAACCTATTTAATCTATTTAAAAATCTAGAACAATGACAAAATTATTTCCTAAAAAATTCCAAAAAAATGATTTTTTTACTTTAGAAAAGTCTAAAATATCATAAAAACTCAGAAAAACATTTTTCACTAACTTTTAAAATTAAAAACTAATTCCTAAAATTAATTTAAAAAGCTAAAAAAGAAATTTAAAATCTAAAATGATGAAAAGTTTTTAAAACTTTTTTTAAACATAAAAAATTTATCTAATCTAAAAACTATTTTTTTGTATTTTTCTGATTAATTAAACTATTTTTAAATGATTTTCTAAATGTTTAAATTTCGAAAAATAACAAATAAAGGAGGAAAAATCTAAAAAATTGCAGGAAAGTCCTAAACGATGTAAAGTTCCTAGGAAAAATAAGCTGGTTAAGCCAGCTTATCAGATATGCTAAGAAAAAGCCCTAAAAAGCTACGAAGTGCTTATGGGTTAAAGGGGTGAAAACGTGTTTAAATATATAGATTGTGCAAGAACTAACGGAAAAGTCCCAAGGGCGCTACTGGTAGTGAGTGTGTGAGTTAAAACGTTTGGTGAGAAGGGGTTGAGGTCCCGGGTTCGAGTCTTGCTCACCTGGGACTTCCCCCAACTCCCAAATGTTTTTTAAATGCCATTTTTTATAACTTTTTAGATAAGCAAAACTAAGTGACTTTAAGGGTGACAGAATAAGCTATATTACACTAAGTGACTTTAAGCTAAACTATTTTGCTTTTTTAAACTAAATAAGCAAATATAACTACAAAATAAGCTAAAGCAGAAACTTAACTACACCCAATAAGCATATGAGAACAAAAATAAGCTAAGAAATTAATCCTACCAGACATATTCACTAAAAATCTATAAAACTTAAGATTTTTAAACTAAAATGCAAATAAGCTTAAATAAGCTCTAAACTAAAAGAAATAAGCTAAAACGGGTTTAAACTAACCTATTAAACAAGACTAAACCTAGAATAAGCAAAAACAATAAGCAGATAAGCTCATAAATCAAATAAGCATTTACATCAAAAACAGCAGGCAAACAGCCAAAAGGGGACTTTTCTAGCTTATTTTTAAGCTAGAAAGCAGATCCTTATGGCTAAACAGCTTTTTCCCCTAAAAATCTTTAACAATAAGCTAGAAATATCATCAAATCATAAGGCAGTTTGAAACACAAATAAGCCTTGAAAAAGCTTGATGAAAAAGTTGTTTGTTCAGATCACAACACTTAGAAAATCTTTACAATCTTTACAAAATACCACTTTTGAGCTTAAAAAAAGCACTTAAACAGAACCTTATGAAATATGAGACCAACAAACAGATCAAATTTAAACCTCAAAGAACTTATATCATCAATCAAAAACCATTTTGAAATTAAGAATAAGCAACAATGAGCAAATGAAAAAGCTGTTTTTCCAAAAATAACACTCATTTTGACCCATTTTCATTCTTAAACCAAACACCCCTTTAATTTTGAAAAATCATTTTTTAAGCTAATTTATAAAGATTTAAGAAAAAGTAATTAAAGACAGACAAGTTACCAATGTTAAGCAAATATGATGAACAAAAATACAAAAATAAGCACTTAAATAAGCCAATAAACAATAAGCAGTTAAAAGGCAAATCAAGACAGTTTTGATGAAAAACTTAACTAAAAGACATATAAGCAATAAACAAGCATACACAAGCATAAAACAACTATAATAAGTAGAAATAAGTAGTAATAAGCACTTGATATAGTAAATAAGCAAAAATCTAAAAGTGAACTTACAATTTCCCTTGCTCAAAATAGGGTAAACAAAGGGATCTACAAGGTCTAACTAGTTAAAGACAAGTTAGTAAGAGTCCATAAGCCCATCCAAGTTTGGCTTATCATCCAAAAATAAGCTATGGTATTTTAGGGAGTGGATTTTTTTTTTTGGTTTTTTTTGTAAAATTTTATTAAGTATTTTATATTTAAATTAAAAACATGTTGCTTATATGATTAAAAAAGAAAAACCTTTGTAAAAAGTACTTTATGCGAAGGCTTTTTGCGACAACAATAAAACACAAATTTTCTGTAAAAAGAGAAAGTTTTTAACTAAAAATTGCTTTTCATTAATTTAAAACAAAACATTACAAAATTAGAAAGTTTACACCACAAAAAAAAGCATGAAAATTGTATAAAAAGATATTAACTAGTGAATAAAAAAAACTAAGTGCCCAAGGGCTTACAATGAGTCCTATTTATAACAAGCCAATGAAGGTTCTAGATGTGTGCTTTCTTCGTAAGAGAGACTGAGGGTGTGCTTGTTGTGTGAGAGCTTCAAGGGTATCATCTCAGCCATTGATTATGAGTAGTGTCCTTTGTCACCTCGGTTTCACGTTCCACTACTTTAGGAGGAGAAGAAGAAGTAGTAGGAATCGTAGGTCCTTGATAAGCAACACCGCTTCGGTGGTAAAAACCTTTCAAGTCTTCCTTCGGTTAGTAATTGTATTAACAAGGAGTATAGTCCTGAACACCGAAGTAGAAGTGTTAAGGAACTCCAACGAACTTGGTAAGCATGTCCGTTAACTTTGGTCATTTTATTTGCAAATTTTGATTTTGATTTGACATAATTCGCATAACCACGCGCATCATTACTTTGACGTAGTTTTTGAAAGTCATCCTTCGACACACTTGTGTTTGAGAGCTGGAGTCTTCTGGTAAGGCGGAGCTTGGTGAACCTGAGAGTGATATATCCGAGTGTCGATAAATTTTGCCTTATTTTAATTATTCCCCCGGCACTTTGATTGTAACGGTTTTGATTATTTTCTTGGTTTTGTTGAACGGGAGGAAAACTGGGAGGTCGAATTTGATTAGCCATCGGGGGTCGGTAACTGGTATTTCCTTGGTTGAAATTAGCTACGGCAGCTTGAGAAATATATTCTTGAATATTGTCACGATAAACGTTGCCATCGGTGGCGGGATAATTTTGGTAAGAATGAGCACCACCGCAAGTAACACAACTCTCCTCGACCGCTTTTACGGGAGCGGGAGCTTGAGATTGGTTTTTCTTATCGAGAAGTAAGGCTTTTACCATATCTTTAAGTTCGAGCAACATCGGGAGAAATACCAGGGGTAGAATTGCTCGTACTCACTTTGGCAACAACCGGTTTGTTACGTGAATTACGAACTTTGGATTTGCTCTCGATGATTCTTAGGCAATCTCGGGGCATTTTATCTAAAAAATTACCACCCGCGGCGGAATTCGATGAATCTTGATCATTAGAATTCAAAGCGTTGTAGAAAGTATCGAGTTGATGTAACTCCGAAAATCCATGATGTGGGCATGCCCGAAGAAGATCGTTGAAGCAGTCTCATGCCTCGTAAAACGTTTCATCAAATCGTTGTTGAAATCTCATGATTTCATTTCGAAGGTTTGTTGTTTTAGAAGGAGGGAAGAATTTGTTTATGAATTTTGAAACAAGATCATCCCATGTAAGAATCGAACGCACAAGGGTTCATATTAAGGCCAAAACCGGGCGGCCCCTCGAGGAAAATGGGAAAGCATAAGCTTAACCAGACGTACTCGGGACTTCGGGAACTTCATCTTAGAAGTGGATCTGTTTGAAATATCGAATGTGAGCATCGGGTCTTTTTTGTCATGTCCAAAAAATTGTTTATTTTGAACAAGAGTAAGCAAACCATGCTTAAGCTCAAAGTTGTCCGCAGTGATCTTGGGAACAATGATTACATCCTCGTAACCCTCGGTGGGTGCTTCGAGCAATTGTGCCATAGTACGTTTTATCGGCCATCGTAACTACGGGAGGAGCTTGATTTTCAATTGGTTCCACAATATTAAATAGTTCAACAAAAGTCAGTGGGACTTGTTGTTGTTGACGGTTAGAATTACGGGATTGAGAACGAGTGCGCATGTACTAAAATGTAGAAAGAAAATTTATACTATTTTTTTTGTTTTTCAACAATGAATTCACAATTTATTTTAATAACGGACAATGAGATAAGACACTTAAACCTAATAATCAACAACCTTCTCGGTAACTCTTTAAAGAGAAAAACGCACAAAGGAGCGGAGGAGTAAGAAAGCGCGAAGCTATTAAAAACCTTTCTCCTTTAGGGTCGTAGTTCGTTGGAACAACCCGCCTTATACCCCTCTTAGAGTTTGTTTATCTTTCAAAGGTGAACCGTATCTCGCAAGTGACACAAAAAGTAAGTTTTTATCTTTTGTTCGAGAACTTATTAATGATAATACTTCAGTTGAAAGTATTATATTGATGGTGAATTTTATTTCTTTTTATGGACAATGTTTTTATATTTTTCTGATTTTATTTTTATTTTATTTTATATATATACTAAAAAAAAGAAAAATCTTTTTGTATTATTTTTTTTTTTGAAAATAAGCAAAATAGCTTCACACGGAAAGATCTTCAAAGCACAAATTGTCAAACGCAGTGACAATCGTATACAATCCTCCTCGGCAGCGGCGCCAAAATTTGATTAATATAGTTATATATATAACTAACTAGCAAATTCCAACAAGTCAACCTTTGATTCCCAAGTATGTGATTCACAAAGAAAATCAATATAGTTATATATATATAACAGCGGCGCCAAAATTTGATTAATATAGTTATATATATATAACTAACTAGTCAAAATTCACAAAGAAAATCAATATATATCCGAAAGTATGTGATTCCCGGGTCGTTATCCCCAACGAGGAATGCAATTGAAAGTCGAGAGTCGTTTTGATAATCGATGCTTGAATGGAACAAGATTTTAATTGGTTTTCTAAAACTATGAGAAAATTAATTAAAAAAAAAAAAAAAAAAAAAAAAACACTTAAAAAAATTATGCAAAACTATTTTAAACTAAAAACGCAAAACGGGGATCCTAAAAACTAACTAAGGAAAATATTAACACTAAAAATGCAAATTTGGTTTCTAAACCTCTAAAATGACAAAAGAAAATTTTCTAAAAAGGAAATATATTTTTTTGACTTTTTAATGTTTTTTTATGAATTAAAAACCTATTTAATCTATTTTAAAAATTTAGAATACAAATTAATTCCTAAAATATCCAAAAAAATGATTTTCTACTTCTAGAAAACTCTGAAATATCATAAAACTCAGAAAAATATTTTTTCACTACTTAAATAATTAAAAACTAATTTCTAAAATTAACATTAAAAAGCAAAAATGAAAATTTAAGACAAACTCTAAAAATGATGAAAAGATTTTAAACCTTTGGTAAACCAAAAATATTTATTCTAAATCTAAAACCTATTTTTTTTTATTTTCTGATTAATTAAACTATTTTTAAATGATTTTTTAAATTTTTAAATTTCGAAAAATAAATAAAAATAACAAATAAAGGAGGAAAAATCTAAAAAATTGGAAGAAAGTCCTAAACGATGTAAAGTTCCTAGGAAAGATAAGTTGGTTAAGCCAGCTTATCAGATAAGCTAAGAAAAAGCCCTAAAAAGCTACGAAGTGCTTATGGGTTAAAAGGGTGAAAACGTGTTTAAATATATAGATTGTGCAAAAACTAACGGAAAAGTCCCAATGGCGCTAGTGGTAGTGAGTGTGTGAGTTAAAACGTTTGGTGAGTAGGGGTTGAGGTCCTGGGTTCGAGTCCTTGCTCATTCCAGGAACTTCCCCAACTCCTAATGTTTTTTAAATGCCATTTTTTATAACTTTTTAGATAAGCAACAAATAAGCAACTTTTACAAAAACACTTTTTGTAGAAACCAAAAATAAACACGGAATAAACACTTATAGGGTGACATAATAAGCTATATTACACTAAGTGACTTTAAGCTAAACTGTTTTGCTTTTTTAAACTAAATAAGCAAATGTAACTACAAAATAAGCTAAAGCCCCAATAAGCATATGAGAACAAAATAAGCTAAGAAATTAAGCTAACCAGACAGATTCACTAAAAAGCTATAAAACTTAAAATTTTTAAACTAAAATGCAAATAAGCTTAAATAAGCTCTAAACTAAAAGAAATAAGCTAAAATGGGCTTAAACTAACCTATTAAACAAGACTAAAACTAGAATAAGCAAAAACAATAAGCAGATAAGCTCATAAATCAAATAAGCATTTACATCAAAAACAGCAGGCAAATAGCCAAAAGGGGACTTTTCTAGCTTATTTTTAAGCTAGAAAACAGGTCCTTATGGATAAACAGCTATCCCCCCCTAAAAACTCTTAACAATAAGCTACAAAAATCTTCAATCAAAGTAGTTTTAGAAACAAAATAAGCCTTGAAAAAGCTTGATGAAAAAGTTGTTTGTTCAGATCACAACACTTAGAAATTTTTTACATTCTTTAGAAAATACCACTTTTGAGCTTAAAAATAAGCACTTAAACAGAACCTTATGAATATGAGACCAACAAACAGATTAAATTTAAACCTCAAAGAACTTATATCATTAATCAAAACCCATTTTGAAATTAAGAATAAGCATCAATGAGCAAATGAAAAGCTGTTTTTCCAAAAATAACATTTGGCAAATTTTTTGACAGATTTTAGCAATAACAAAAACACTCATGCACACTTAAACAACTCCTATTCTATTGCATTTGGACTTAAAAACAAGCATGAAAACCACATCTATAAGAGCCTAATCAATTCCTAAGTAAATAAGCTAAACTATAAGGCAAAATTATCACAGATTCAAATCACTTATAGAAATAACTTTGAAAATGAGATTAAGACTTTTAAAACTTCTAAAAATAGATGAAAAGGATTTAAAAAGGCTTGTTAAATCTAACTTAATGACCAAAAACAACTTTACACTCATTTTGACCCATTTTCATTCTTAAACCAAACACCCCTTTAATTTTGAAAAATCCTTTTTTAAGCTGATTTATAAAGATTTAAGAAAAATTACTTAAAGACAGATGACAAGTTACCAATGTTAAGCAAATATGATCAACAAGCACACAACAATAAGCACTTAAATAAGCCAATAAACAATAAGAAGTTAAAAGGCAAATCAAGACAGTTTTGATGAAAAACTTAACTAAAAGACATATAAGCAATAAACGAGCATACACAAGCCTAAAACAACTATAATAAGCAGAAATAAGTAGTAATAAGCACTTGCTACAGTAAATAAGCAAAAATCTAAAAGTGAACTTACAATTTCCCTTGCTCAAAATAGGGTAAACAAAGGGATCTACAAGCTCTGACTTGTTAAAGACAAGTTAGTGAGAGTCAATAAGCCCATCCAAGTTTGGCTTATCATCCAAAAATAAGCTGTGGTATTTTAGGGAGTGGATTCTTTTTGGTTTTTTTTTGTAAAATTTTCTTATGTATTTTATATTTAAATTAAAAATAGGTTGCTTATATGATTAAAAAAGAACTTAAAGTAGCTTATGAAAGGCTTTTTGACAACAATAAAACACAAATTCTTAAAAAGAGAAGTTTTACTAAAACTTGCTTTTCATTAAAATAAAAACAAAACATTACAATATTGAAAGTTTACACTAAAAATAAGCTGAAAATTGTAAAAAAGATTAACTAGGTGAAAAAACTAAGTGCCCAAGGGCTTACAATGAGTTCTATTTATAACAAGCTAATGCAGGTTCTAGGATGTGTGCTTTCTTCGTGAGAGAGACTGAGGGTATGCTTGTTGTGTGAGAGCTTCAAGGGTATCATCTCAGCCATTGATTATGAGTAGTGACCAAGTCTTTTGATCGTGGCCCTTTAATCTTTGTCTTCTTTCTTAGACGAATTGGGTCATAGAGGATTAACAACGTGTCATTTGTTGTATTGTGAGGTGGGATAAGGGATAGTGATGTTGAGGTGTGGGTCGACAAGGTGGAAAAGAAAGAGGAATAGTACCTGTTCATTTTGGCGGGTAGTAAGGAAGATGTACAGTGACTGGCATAATTTTTAAAAGTTAGGGAAATGGCAAGTTTGGTCCCTGAGTTTATATGGTTGTATTGCATCCATCGTCCTTGTACTTTGCATCTTTGGTCCTTGAGGTTTTATAAATGTTTGCACCCGATAGTCTAAAGGTACTAACAGTGTACAAGGATAAATAGGGGTTGTGTTAACAAGTTTGTTATAAGGAGGTTATGGGCTTAGGCTTGTTTGTTGGGTCGGGTGTTATAAAAAAGGTTTATGAAGACTTTGGGCTTATAAATGGTGTAAGTCTTTTAAGACTTGTAATACAAAAGCTTAATAGGCTGTCCCGGCCCATTAGATGGGTACGGGTTGGTCCATTAACTTTTTCTTCGGTTTTGGCTCCGTCTTTGACTTTGACTTTTTTGGGGTTGACTTTGACTTTTTTACTTTTGGCTTTGATTTGACTTTTCTTTCACGCTCTTTCCGTTCTCGTGCTCTGTTTTGTTGTTTTGGCTTCGTTTTTGTCCTTTTCTTAGATATCCGCTACCTGCACAATACAAATACAAAACATACAAATATAATGTATTTTTGGTACGTTTTTGGTCATTTAAGTCCGGTTTTAATGGAAAATGGTATATCTAATTAAGCACATACCAATTAACTAATACTAAGCCAGACTTCATTAGTACTGCTCTTGGAACCATGTTCTTTTTAGGGCAGGTGTGAGTCTTTTTGGCAAAATTTTGATGATTCACCCTTTTAGCATTGCTCCAAATAGGTTTTGTATTTTGAAACTGTTTTTGATTCACCTTTTTACAATCTACCTGCAAGTGATCAAAACTTCCACATACATAACAAGCTTTATTAAACATCTCAAAATTACTTCCTAATCTTTGAGACATCATATTATTCTAGTTTCTTTGATTGCCTCTAGGAGTATGAATGTTTTGCCTATTTTGCTCAACATGATTGACAGTTTTCCTAGCAGTCTTTTCTTGCTGTTTAGGTTTGACAAACTCTATCTTAGCAAAACTAGGCTTAAATGTTTTCTTTTCAATCTTAGCCTGAGGCACATCATCTTCCTCATTATCAAACACCCAATCCTTAATAATTAGAGCACCATTATTCTTCCTAACTGCTTTAGGCTTTGCTTCGGCTTAATTGTAAACTCTTATAAGCCAGTAAATGACAAGTCAGGTTTTGGAGGCATGAAATTTCCTGTTAAGGGAGGTGAAATTACATTACAGCCAAAACCTTTCTTGCAATTGTCTACAATCTGACTCTCTATGATCTTGTTTAAGCTTTTAGATGTTGTTTCAAGTTTGTCTACATTAAACTGAATGCCATCTTTT
Source organism: Tanacetum coccineum (assembly GCA_026074375.1). Lineage (NCBI taxonomy): Eukaryota > Viridiplantae > Streptophyta > Magnoliopsida > Asterales > Asteraceae > Tanacetum > Tanacetum coccineum. The sequence continues at coordinate 40,832 of BQNB010006043.1, read as the reverse complement.
TTCCTTTTGAAATATTTTTAGCTTCTTCCTAAGATCCCCAATAGTCATCTCTCCTACTTGAATATCCCATTTTAAGCTATTAATCTTTTCTACATAAACAGGCTCATTCCTTTTATAAAATTCAAGTCTTTCTTCTACAGACTGTAAACCTGTCTTATAAGCTACAACCATTAACTCAGATTTCTCAAACCTTTTCAATAGTTGTTCATATTGAGATTTAAGCACTTTAACAGTTTCAAGACAAGATTTTAAGCAAGTAGAATCATTAGATACCTCAGAATCAAAACTTGAAGATGAGTAGGCCATGAGTGCATAATTTGTTGGTCCTTCCTCTGCTTGATCACTGCAGTCATAACCACCAAGACCATCATATGATACCAAAGCTATAGAAGTGGATTTTTCCACAGGCACAATCCTTCCCTTATTCTTGTAGTCTTGATTCCTTGGAGCTCTACACTCCCTAGCAAAGTGTCCCCTCTTGTGGCAGTTGTAGCACTCCACCTTGGATTTATCAAAACTAATGGACTCATTGCCATTTACAGTAATCCTCCTTCCTGTATTCTTCAGGAACCTTCTAGCTCTCATAGTTAACATAGCCATCTGCTATCTTAAATCCATCTCTTCTAAGTCATTTGGATGGAGTTGTTGTAAATCCTCATTTGCAGGTTGAGGATTGTTTGGTTGACTAGAAAAGAATGCACAGATCACAGCATCACTCAAGTTATCAACATTTGTAGAGTTAGCAGCACTAACTTGAGTGCTAGCAGCAGAAACTCCATGGGCAGTATTAACTGCTTCATTAGTGCTGCTAGAGTTGTTAGAGGACATAAAAGCCATGTTTTGTGTGCTTGTAATTGAGCTTGATGTCCCTTTGACTTCTGGTTCATATACTTTGAGATTGTTATAGAGATCATCCATGCTCATTGTCTCTAATTCAGGCTTATTCCTCCACACAACAGCATGTGTGTTCTATTCTGATGACAAACTTCTTAACAACTTCTGGTTCACATCTTCTTGTGAAAGTTTTTCACCCAAAATCTCCATTTGACTCACAAGCTTTTGAAGCCTATCAAAAGTTTGATCAAGGGTCTCTGAGCTAGGAGCAAAGAAGTTTTCATACTGCTTCTTTAAGAGATTTCTTTAAGTTTTCTTTGTAGCAGCATTATCCCCAAATCTCTTTTCAATAGCTTCTAGCAGTGACATAGCATCCTTGATTAAGTTAAATTTTAATTAATGTTCATTAGGAATGCCCATCATCAAAGTGCTTCTGGCCTTCACCTCTAATCTCTTCTGAGCCTTCTCTTCAACAGTTGTAGGAGGTATTACTTTTTCAACACCTTCTACAACTGTTGTTTTTGGTGCAGAGTTTCTATTCTTCATGACCTCCCATAGAGCATAGACAATCATCTTGATGTACTGTTCTATCCTCATCCTCTAGATCTCAAACTCACCAGGTTTGAGCATTGGAACCTTAGATGCAGCCACCATATGTGCAGATTCTGAATCCATATCTTCTAGCAAAGAGATCTTGTGTCTTCAAACAGGTTCTTCTTATTTAAAGCTTCTCAACAAGCTCTGATACCACTTGTTGATCCCACTTTAATAGATCTTTAATTCCTTATGCTTGTTAAGGTTTTGTTATGATAGATAAATCTAACACAACTATAGTAGAAACTATGTTGAACATATTAAAGATTATGCAGAATCTAATCTTTAATCAATAAGAAGAATTCTTAATGAAACAATAACTCTATGAACACAATTTTATGAACACACAATTCAACAAACAATAAAAGCTCCAATATTATTATTACAAATAATACGAATACTCTCCTAGTATTAGGGTTACAAAACCTTGAAGCTATAACGATATCAAAACAAAAGATGATTTAATACCTCAACCTCTATGCCCTAGGACAGTCCTAGTCGATTTATAATATATTCCTAAAACTTAGAATATTCTCTATGATCTATTCTATAAATAACTTATCACATAAGTAATCTTGATCTCCAAACAATCTTTTTCCTTTCTTCTGTCTTTATCCATTCTCTTCTGACAGTAAAAACTCTTTCAGCAGTCTTAATCTTTGAGCAGTTGTAACTTTTGTACTAGCAGCATTAACTTAGCATCAGTAGTAGTAACTTATACACCAGCAGCATTAACTGTGTACAAGCAGTAGTAACTACTTAGAATATTTTCTTCAATCTTCACTAGCAGTACTAACTTTACACTAGCAATACTAACTTTCTACTAGCAATACTAATATATACTAGCAGTAGTAACTGTGAACTACCAGTACTAACTTTACACTAGCAGTACTAACTACTTAGCATATTTTTCATTAAAGTTAATGAACAGCACTAACTTTTGCTTAGCAGCAGTAATACAAACCTTAGCAGCAGTAACTTCAAGAAGACTTTTAATCCCAACATGATTTCCCAACGATTTTTCCGCATAAAACCTAAAAACAAGGGTTGTATATATAGGCCCGTAACCCTGACGCCGTCACGTTTGATCCGGACGCCGTCAGCCCGCTGAACCTTCTTAGGGCTTCTCTTTGTCAGCTACTTTGATGTCATCCCAAATCCTTGTGACGTCGTCGCTTGAACACCTTAACCAAATCAGAGATAAATCCTGACGCCGTCTCCACGACTTGGAAACCTCTCTTGATTAAAATTCCGTAGAGTTGCATTCTTATCCTATTTCTTCGCAAATTGATTCTAAGTCACGTGTCTTTCCTCCAAATGCTTCCCAAAATGCTAAAACAACAAAAAGAAATGATTAAGCACAATAAATAGGGATATTAGCATGATTTTGATGGTTAAATCACTTTGAAAAACTGTATAAAATAACACCTCGTCACTTAGGCCCCAAGTTTTGTATCATGAAGCAAGAACAATCAAGATCCTTCTAGACTTATTTTTCCTAGAATTTGATGACCCTTAGGCCCTAAGTACATCATTTAATATCCCAAGGGCTTGGTGATGAGGTGTCATTTTATACACTTTTTCGAGGTCATTTAACCTTAAAAATCATGCAAATATGCCTAAATATATTATACTTAATCATTTCTTTTTTATGTTTTAGCATTTGTGAAGCATTTGGAGGAAAAACACGTGACTTGGGCTCGATTCGGTAAGAAACTGGACAAAAACACAACACTTCAAGCTTGCGACTTCCATTTTGAAGCCTTCAGTAAAAGTACCCAGAAAGTGGAATTTTTAATTAAAGTTGTGACTTCTCAAGTCGTGAAGATGGTGTTAGAAATTTACCCTGACACCGTTAGGATTGCATGGCGACGGCGTCAACCCAAAGCGTGACAGCATCACAATAGCTGACAAGAAGAAACCTATGGAAGATTCAGCGGCTGACGGCGTCATGAAACCCTAGTGACGCCGTCAGGATCGATTTTCTATATATACAACCCTTATTTTTCATATTTAGTGGTGGAAAAAAGGGAGGAAACTTAGGAGAACTTTGTAGCAGATACTTTGGTCAATTTTTGGGGTTTTATAACCCTTTTGTACTCATTGTTACTCCATGTTCAATTAAAGTGAAGTTCCTTTACCCTTTTAATCATTTAATATGCCTATGTGTTATTTGATTAATCGTTCTTCGCTTTCAATTAACATGCTTGGCTAAATTTATATGTGTTTGCTTATGATTGCTTGAAACTCATTTGTTAATCTCGGCTTTAGAAAACTAGCTATTTGATCTTTATATCATAGCATAGACGTCTAGGGAAACGCCATTAGGTTAGAGGATACCTGTGATTAGATCTTCGTATCTATATCACCTTGGGGTGGATTCCGAATTAAGTATTTATTGCGTGTGAATGTACTATTGGACGTGAGTGGTGTTTTTAGGTAACCACCGTCAAGGTTGTCACGTAGATAGCGAACTTAACCAACCCGCTACTGAATTAGGGAATACTTACACATTACATTAACAAGGGTGACGGGTAATAAAATTAAAGAAAACAACTAGGGAGTAGTACATGATTAGGTGAACACGTTTGTTTAACCATATGAGTTTTTTCATCAATTTACTTTTTTGCATAATTAGGAGTAGTTTAGTTTAGTAGTTTAATCAACCTCTTTTCAAAACCTGAGATTTACTTGCTTTTAAAAAAATATAAAAACATAAAAATAATCTTCCCTCAACCTTTAGACCTTAGTAAACGTACAATTTGAGCCTACCCAAACTATTCTCCTAGAGAACGATAATAACCCCCTGAGTCTTGCCTATACTACACTATAACGATTAGGTACTTTGCCTAAGAAGGTTTTAAACTTCTGTGTTGCAACCCACCGCATCAAGTTTTTGGCTCTGCTGCCAGAGAATAGTCTAGGTTTCGGATTCTGTCTAGCTTAGGTCTACTCACTAGATTTCTATCAAGTGAGATTTTCTTTTTCTTTTAGTCTATCTTTTCTTTGTTTATTTGTTTTGTAGTTTCCATTTGATTATTAAATTCTTCATTATGGGGAACGTGAATCCACTTGTCAATTATCTAGATAGTAAACCTTCTTGCTTAAAAGGAAAGCCCAAATTTATTATGTCATTTAGGGAGGAGGATTTGGAAGAAGAAGTTGAGGAAGAGTTTGAGGAGGAAGAAGAAGAGGATGACTTAGAATATTTTAACACCTTCTCCACTAGAGAAGAGTTAGAATATCATGGATATCTTTTAAAAAAAAACTGCCCTTCTTAGATTAGAGCTAAAGTTAGAACAAGGAATGTGAGTAATATAAAAATCCCATGTATGATAGTTTATTTTCTTAAAGAGCAAACATACATCAACCTAGAATCCTCAGTTAACATAATGTCTAGGCTATACTACTATTAGATCGTGAATGAGGGATTAGAATTAAGAAAGAAACTGTCAAACCCCAATAAGACTTGCAATTTTGTTGGAAGAGTTAGAGGTGTAAAGGTCTTCGTGGGTAATTTTACTTATGAATGTGATCTTATGGTTCTAGAAGATGTTAGTAGTGTCATAGACCATTATCTAGGTGGGGTGATATTAGGAAAGCCATTTATAAACAGTGTAAGCTTACTTATGATAAAGAAGAAGGAACTGTTATGTTTGAAAAAAATGATGAAAGAATAACATTTAAAATGCCTTATAAGATGGAAAGGTTTAAGGATATAGAAGATTTGAATACCGATAACATACCACACCCTTCTTTGTAGCAAGTAAAGAAGACGAGGTAAAAGGAGAAGGTTATGTTAGTAGGAAAAGAATGACTCATTGCTCAAAATGTTTGAAAATAGGACCTGAGTATAAGCGTGATGAAGGAGTAATCAATACGATCAAATTTCTCAATGGAAGAAGTACGACAAGCGAAGGAGTCACCTAAGGAGTGTGACTCCGAGTCTAGCTAGAAGACTCGTTAATAAAGAAAAACGCTTATTGGGAGACAACCCAATCTTTTTATTTTATGCATTTTAGGAGTGTCGTGTGATTTTAATTTTCATTATTTGTCTTATATGTTTAATTATATGTGATCATGCTTTGTTTTGTCTTTATCTTCGTCTTAGTTGCGATCAAAGGTATTTTACATAAAATTAGTGTATGGGAAAATATCTGGTTATTAAGAACCATTTCAAACATGTAAAATAGATAATTTAAGTTATTTCACATTTTATGTTTATTTGATTGTTTGTTTTGAGTCATATGTTTGTACTAACCGTTTTTGTGGCTTTTACAGTAAATTTTTCTAGGAAATCATTAAGGTTATTTTTGAGAAATTTTTCTAGAAAACAAAAACGCAAAATGACAGGTGTGCCTAACGGCGTCAGGATTTAAACTTGAGACGTTTGCACTGTAGCAGTGAAGAAATCCACGTTTTTTTGAATTTTTGAAAAGTTATTTTTGTTTAATTTTTTAGGTTTTTGCAGAAAACCACGATTACATTAGTACTAACATTCTATCTTTATTCTTTCTTAGGATTAATAGTTTATGATTAATAAAGGTTGTATATTATTTACCGTCGATTTTACGTTGGGTATAGTTGTTTTTGTTTTTGATTTACACGTTATATCAGATGAGGAGAGTCTGGAAGTTCATTGGATTTTCACTTCGACGATTATTGGATGTAATTTAGCCGGTTTATCTCGTTTCTTCTCCAATATTGAGCAAACTAGGGGAGTATTAGTTTCTCTCGCTTTTTATTTGTCTTCCCTTTATTCGTTTTTAGGGTACTCGTAGAACATTGGGGATAATGTTTAATATAAGTGTAGGGGTAATAAAATCCTTAGAAATTATTCTTTTATTTGCATTTTCTTTGTTCTTAAAAAGATGTGTAATATACCGAAACATAGTTTAGAACGGTAATTTTAGCCCAAATTTAAATTTTTTTATGGCATATATCGGTGAAACTGTAGTATTAGAAGCGTTTCATTAGATAAGAGTTATATAGCTAGCACAAAAACCCTACTTACGTGTGCTTAAACACACATCATTTGTACCCTAGAAAACACATTAAAATAGACTAAAACACTAAAATATGAGTAATTATCGTACAAATATGTTTGTATTGTATTTTTATGTCTTACAGGTACAAAGGATTGAAAACGAAGCAAAAAGGTAATTTTCGGGTGACTTTCGACGACGTTTTCACGTTTATCGAGATTCAAACGAACTCGTAAAAATCCCACGATTACTCCATTGGAAAGAGCACGAAATTATAAGTCTATCGGTACCTTACTTGCCCCTTGAACCTTTCTTATTTGAACCCTTTCACGCCTTATTTGAACCTTTTGCAATTAATAAACCTGGCCAGACCAAATAGGGGTTAAATAAAATATTTTGCACTTATATAATGAGACCACTGCCTAGCGCAGTTGGTCTCTTGGTTCCCCCTAAAACTATAACCCCAAGGTCCAGGGTTTGAACCATGCATGAGGGTTTATCCCCTCAGCCATGTCAGCAGCCACATCAGCTGCCACGTGGCAACCGTTGACCCGACCCGACCCAGCTGTTGACCCGGCTAAACCACTGTTCCGGCGGTGGTCCAACGGTGGTCCGACGGTGGTCCGGCTGTGGTCAACGGTGGTCCGCCACTATTGACAGTCGTTGGCCACTGTTGACTGTCATTGGCCACCGTTGACCGCCACCATTGACCGTCGCTGACCACCGTTGACCGGTGGTCCGGCGGTGGCTCCGGTGACGGCGCCGGTGACAGCTAGTGGTGCCACGTGGCCATCTAATGATTGGTACGAGGTTGCAGGCTTGGTACTAGGTGGCAGGTTTGGATGGCGGCTTTGGAGGCTCAGTTGGTGGCTCGGACACCCGAACCAACAATGAATCATCTGGAAGCACACGTGGCAAGCAGTGATATGTGGATTAGGAATAATACAGTTGTTGGATCTCGAGCCAATGATTGGCGTTATCATTAAGCAATGATGAGGCGGTGGGAGCTGCGAAAAGACAAAAATGCCCCTAGATCTGGAAGTATGATTGGATGAAGACTTGAAAAGACAAAATTGCCCTCACCTCACTTTTGGTTATAAATACCAGACGCAGCAGCTGTTGAGAGGGTGTTAGGATTTAGTTTTTTTTTTACTCTAAATTTTTAGTGATAGTTTTAGTTGTAGCTTATTTAGTTTTAGCATATTTCAAATATTGTAAAAGCTTTTTAGCTTATTTGAACTTTTTGTAAAAGATCTTTTCTAGCTTATTAATGAAGATATTTTGAAGATTGAAGTGCTTATTCTCTTGTGGCTTATTCTTACCTTTCTTTTCTTTTTCTCTAACTTATTTTTAAATAAGCTAGCTTATTGGCTTATTGTTGCTTATTTTTCCTCTAGCTTATTAGCTTTATTTTCAATATAGATCTAGTTTATTTAGAAATTTTAAAATAGCTTATTAGTTTAGATCTACTACCTTTTAGCTTTTCTATTTTAAAAGACTTAATATTTTGGAATTAAAGCTTTTAGCTTATAGTTTATTTGTCCTAACCTTTTGTTTGCCTTATTGTTAATGAATCTTATTCTACACTTAGGTGAGGAGCTTATGGTTCTTAAAAACTAGTTTCACTATTAAAGTTCTAAGCTTTTTAAGTTCTTACCTAGCTTATTAGTTAATAAAGCTCAAAACTTTATTAATTAATTAGTGAAATAAAAACTAATAAAGTCTCAAACTTTAAAAGTTTAATTAAGTTTATAAGAGCGGGTGGTTTAATATTCGATTCGGTTCATCATTCGGTTCTATCCTCTTTCTCTTTTCAATACTAGTAGTTTAGATTTGTTTAGCTTAAAATGATTATGTTTGCTTATTTGTTGATTAGAAAGCTTAGTGAGTATATTTTATTTATGATTGTTAAGTGATAAATTATTTAGTGAATTAAGTGTGATTATAGAATTGGAATTATTGATTAGTGATTTTTATATTACTTAGATTAGTATTTTGGTTATTTAAGCGGGTAAAAGTTGTTAGAATAATTAGGCATTAATTTAGTAATCGATCTCTTGATAAAAATTATTTTCAATAAAAACCAACATTGTGAGAAAATGATTTATTAGAAGGGTTATTATACAAAGAAGTTACTATATTTTCCCAAAAAGTTCGCCTAAGTTACTAAACTTTCATTTTGTTCACTTAGATTACTAAACTTATGAAACATGACATTTGAGGTTACTCAACTTGAAAAAATATACGTAAACATCATTGAACTTGTAAAAACATGACATTTATGTTACTTAACTTACCTAAAAATATACGTCTAGGTTGCTCGGATTAACATTGAAATTATGGGGTATATGTTTATCAAAAGTTCAGTAACCTAATTGAACAAAATGAAAGTGGAGTAACTTAGGTGAACTTTTTGGAAAAGTATAGTAACTTCTTTGTCTATTAACCCTTATTAGAAAGAAATTGGTTCGTCGATAAGAGCTTAATTAATCATTAATTTACACTTAAGGATCTAAACGTTTCACTTAGCAAGCATATCTTTTTATATATATCTCTTCGTTCGATTGCTTTGCTTATTTTTTATTTAGTATAATCTAGCTTAGTTTTATTTTATATTTAGTTTTAAATCAAAAACAAAAATATTTGGCAATCAAGCATCAAACAAAACGCTTTTGTGAATTTCAAATTCATCTCTCGTTGGGACATGACATCCGAAAGATAAACTATTACTTTTCCTCAAGTAATTTTTATATCTATACGGGATACTTTCTATACTATTACTCCCTCCGTCCTAATTTACTTGTCCACATTTGACTTTTGAAGTCTTTTATATTTAACTTTGACCTTGAATTATTTATTTTGTGTTATATAATAGTTGATGCAAAATATATAAATATGTTGAGTTTTAAATGTATTTTCATTTGATATAATTTTCATCAAGAATTGTATAACACAAAATTAATAATTTAAGGTCAAAGTCGAATAAAAAAGACTTCAAAAGTCAAAAGTGGACAAGTAAATTGGGACAGAGGGAGTACTATTTGATATTTGGGATATATTTTATATATACTATTTTATCGAATCACCTACCATTAAAAAAATCCACCCACAAAATATGAGGTTCGCCTAGGATCTTTGAAATAAAACATTCATTTTTTTTGATTATGAAAGTGTACCGGTAGTATTGTAGATTCTAGACCTTGCTTAGCGATTCATCCCGAGTCTACTAGTGAGATCGCATTCGCGTGATTAGAATTTTCTAAGTGATAAGAGGCATTAGGATAACCCTTGTTTTTAGCATGCGTTTGTTATAGTTATGATGATCTCATTGGTCATATAACTACCCCTACACCCTTGTTATGCACTTATTTTTAGTGCAAGATACCCCTGGTACACCCCTCTGTGCCTATCTTTTTCGCAGTTCTCATAACATTCGGATGGATTCCGGATTATTTATGAAGAGCATTTTTTACACCCCACTAACTATTACACCCAAATCGCCTTAGCCCTCTTTGTATGTATTCATTTTAGTACAGTGTTGTTATCATAATTTTTTAACCCTGGTTAATTGTTTGCTTGATTACATGGTTGCTAAATCGAGTCTATTGTAGTGTATACAGTTTTGGGACGATTGAGATTCATGGTAGTTTTCTTTTAGGAAGAAATGGGGAAGAAAGTTAAATTATTACCCCCATACGTGCTTAATATACTCCATGTTTGTTGATCCTACTAATTCGGGTCATTAGTTAGTTTATTATTGAGTTATTAAAAACTCAAGTGTAGGGGTGTCATTATAAACCTCGAGTCGTGTATATTTATTTTATTTTCAGCAGATGGGAGGGCAAAGGTGTGTATAAAAAAAGAAAAAAATAAGAGAAAAAGAAAAGAAAATCAAAAAAATTGAAAAAAATAAAAAAAAAGCAATAAAAAAATGTTAGAATATACGGGCTGCCATCTTGTATTGTTTATGTCAAGAAAGAGTCAAGAAAATTTAAAGAAAGAGTTTAATGTAAAGTTGTGTATAATTGTCCTAGTTTTTGTCGAGTCTTGGCTTAGCAACGCCTTTTATATGTATTCTTGTAAATAATTAGCTTGCCACAGGTAAATTTCCCCCATTATCCCTAACCATATTTTCTTTTCCCTACACCTTACGTTACAACCCTTTAAAAGACCTCTTTGATAGTAATTCCTAGGTGCTTACACCAAAGTAGCGGAGGTTTTGATCCTTTATCATGACAGGTAGTGAGTATTTATTTTTCTCGTTTTCTATATTGTTATAATTCATTATTACACTGAGTGAAAGAGAGAATCCAAACACTTATGTGAGGTGCTAGTATATAATTTTCGTGCTTTTAATTACAAGGTCAAACCGGTTGTGCCATAAACTATCTTTATTGAGTAGGTTAAATGCCCCTGACTTTGCTATTTACTAGGTAGAAAAGCTCATTTGTTTGAGGACAAGCAAATCCCAAGTGTAAGGCTATTTGACGAGGTGTCATTTTATACACTTTTCAGGGTCATTTAACCCCCAAAATCATGCAAATATGCCCAAATATTGTACTTATTTATTTCTTTCTAATGTTTTAGCATTTGTGAAGCATTTAGAGGAAAAACACGTGACTTGGGCTCGATTCGAGAAGAAACTGGACAAAAACACAACACTTCAAGCTTACGACTTCCATTCTGACGCATTCACCAAAAGTTCCTAGAAAGTGGGATTTTTAATTAAAGTTGTGACTTATCAGGTCGTAGAGATGGTGTTAGAAATTTACCTCGAAGCCGTTAGGATTACATGGCGACGACGTCAACCCGAAGCGTGACGGTGTCACAATAGCCGACAAGAAGAACCCTATGGAAGATTCGGCGGGCTGACGGCATTAGGAACCCCTAGTGACGTCATCAGGTTTAATTTTCCATATATACAACCCTTATTTTTCATATTTAGTGGTGGAAAACGGGAGGAAACTTAGGAGAACTTTGTAGCTGATACTTTGGTCGATTTGTAGGGTTTTATAACCCCTTTGTACTCATTGTTACTCCATGTTCAATTGAAGTGATGTTCCTTTACCCTTTTAATCATTCAATATGTATATGTGTTGTTTGATTAATCGTTCTTCGCTTTCAATTAACATGTTTGGCTAAATTTATATGTGTTTGCTTATGATTGCATGAAACTTAGTTGTTAATCTCTTTTATTATTGCTTCTTGTTAGTGGTGTGCGCGTTAGGCTTTAAAAAACTAGCTATTTGATCTTCATTTCATAGCATAAACGTCTAGGGAAAAGCGATTAGGTTAGAGGTTACATGTGATTAGATCTTCATATCTAGATCACCTTGGGGTAGATTCCGAATTAATTATTTATTGCGCGTAAATTTACTATTGGACGTGAGAAGGTTGTTACATGTAACACCTACTGGTTGCCCCCCATTTTTTCTCAGTAGATAGCGGACTTGACCAACCCGCTGATGAATTAGGTAATACTTACACATTACACTAACAAGGGTGACGGGCAATAAAATCAGAGAAAACGACTAGGGAGTAGTGCATGATTAGGTGAACACGTTTATTTAATCATACGAGTTTTTCCATCAATTTACTTTTCTGCATAATTAGGAGTAGTTTAGTTTAGTAGTTTAATCAACCCCTCTTTAAAACCTGAGATTTACTTGCTTTCAAAAAAATATAAAAACACAAAAATAATCTTCCCTCAACCTTTAGACCTTAGTACGTTACCTTTAGACCTTAGTAAACGTACAATTCGAGCCTACCCAAACTATTCCATTAGAGAACGATAATAACCCTCGAGACTTGCCTGTACTACACTATAATGATTAGCTACTCTGCCTAGGAAGGTTGTAAATCTTTTGCGTTGCAACCCACCGCATCACTTGGTACTAGTATAAATAGGACCATTTGGCCATTTTTTCACACACACTTCCATCAATCTCTCTACTAATCATTACAAACTCTCTCTGTAATACCCCCAAATTGGGTCGCAGCGGAATATGAGTTTGAGGGTGGTACATCATAGATCAATAGCACAAGATATATATAAGAACAACCATTAAAAGCCGTTTAAAACCGATACATTAGATTTAGTGAATTTTTTGTTACAAAAGCCTGAAGCTTCACATGTTTACTTGTTCAAAATACAAAGATTCTAGCCCATAACAATTATACAAAATGTAATGCAACCAAATCTTTAATGCATGACATCCAAAACATAATCACCAATGTATCCCTTCTACCTCGTAACCACCTCATTCAGGTACATTCTTGCCAGCTTTTCTAGGGGATCAGTTTCCCTTATTGGTAGAAAAATAGCAGACTTGGTAAGTCGGTCGACAATCACCCAAATGGTGTTATAACCTTGTGATAACTTAGGAAGCTTTGTGATAAAAATCCATTGTGATATTATCCCACTTCCATAGGGGTATTTCAGGTTATACCAACAACCCGATGGTCTCTGGTGTTCAGCTTTGACCTTGGCATACGTCAAACACTTGCTAACATAGGTGGCGATGTTTGCTTTCATATTTGGCCACCAATATAGCTTCTTCATATCTTGATACATCTTGTCAGAACCTGGATGGATAGAATATTTGGACTTGTGGGGCTCGTGCATGATCACGGTCCTCAAATCACCGTAACATGGCAACCAACTCCTGCTATTTAAGCATAGAGTTCCATCCGCGCAGGGTTCTAACTTTTCTGTTCTAAGTTTCTCTGGATCCTTTGAATTTTCAATCAACATACCTCCAACATCTTCGTTCTTGATATTATCTGGCTTTCGTGATTCAGTCTGAGCATTTAAGATTTGTTTGGGGAGATCTAAGCCAATAGTCATGACTAAGGCTCGAACTCTTAATGGTTGATCTCGTTCTTTCCTGCTCAAAGCGTCAGCAACAACATTTGCTTTCCCCGGGTAATAACGAATCTCGTAATCGTAATCACTAAGCAACTCCAACCAACGATGTTGTCTCATGTTCAATTCCTTCTGATCCAGTATGTGCTGTAAACTTTTATGATCAGTGAACATGGTACACTTTGTCCCGTACAGATAGCGCCTCCAAATCTTTAGAGCGAACACTACTGCTCCAAGTTCCAAATCAATAGTCTTATAGTTCTTCTCATGAATTTTCAGTTGGCGTGATGCATAAGCAATCACCTTCTCTCTTTGCATCAACACAGCGCCCAAACCTTTGATCAAAGCATCGCAGTATACGATAAAATCTTTGCTCCCTTCAGGTAAAGCCAGAATTGGTCCACTATACAACTTCTGCTTAATCAGTTGAAATGATGTTTCTTATTTGTCACCCCACTCAAACTTGACCTTCTTCTGAGTAAGCTTGGTCATTGGTTTGGCAACCTTCGAAAACCCTTTGATGAATCTTTGATAATAACCGGCAAGACCTAAAAATTGACGAATCTCCGTTGGTGACTTAGGAGATGCCAAATCTTTAATGGATTCTATCTTGGCGGCGTCCACGTGAATGCCTTGACTATCAATCACGTGACCGAGGAAATGTAATTTGGGGATCCAAAATTCACACTTGGAAAATTTGGCATACAACTCCTCCTTTTTAAGCAATTCTAAGATTAACTTAAGGTGTCCTTCGTGCTCTTGCTTGCTCTTCGAATATATATCAGAATATCGTCAATAAAGACAATTACGAATTTATCCAGATATGGTTTGCACACCTGATTCCTGAGATCTATAAATATTGCCGATGCGTTTGTCAAACCAAATGGCATAACTTGGAATTCATAATATCCATATCGAGTTCTGAAAGCAGTCTTAGGTATGTCTTCTTCATGTACCCTCAATTGATGATAACCTGATCTCAGTTCGATCTTCGAGTGGACACTCGACCCTTGAAGTTGATCGAACAAATTATTAATTCTTGGAAGCGGATAACGATTCTTCACCGTTAGCTTATTTGATTCCCGGTAATCTATGCACATCCGAAAAGATCCATCCTTCTTCTTGACAAACAAGACTGGTGCTCCCTAGGATGAGGAACTAGGTCTTATGAAGCCTTTGTCGGAAAGCTCTTTTAGCTGGTCCGACAATTCTTTCATCTCGGACGGAGCTAATCGATAAGGTGCCCGTGCTACAGGTGCAGCACTGGGTATCAAATCGATTTGGAATTCCACTTGTCGGGTTAGAGGAATGCCCGGCAAGTCTTCGAGAAATACCTTGGGAAAATCTCGAACAATGGGTACATCCTCAAGTCGCTTCTCCTTCGTTCTGCCTTCTTCGTGGTAACTTATGCCAAAAAGACAAGACATCATTTCAGCAAATATTTCTGGGTCTTGGTACATGAGATGATGTTTAATCGAGACCCGTGCTCCTGGCTGCTTCCGTCACTACGAACAATCAATGTTTCATTTCCCCAGGGGATACGAACGATCTTCTCAGCACAGACAATAATGGCCTGATATTTCGATAACCATTCCATGCCGATTATGACATCAAAACTACCCATCTCTACAAGCATTAAGTTGATGTTGAATGGGTGGCTTAGAAAATTCAAAGTATAACCCCGAATAAGCGTATTAACACAAATTATTCTACCGTCAGCTAACTCGACGTCTAGACCATAGTCTAATGCACTTGGGATGATATCAATCAAGGAACTAAATACAGTAGATACAAAACTTCTATCGGCACCCGTATCGAATAAAATTGTAGCATAATGGTTGTTTAGGAGGAATGTACCCGTAACAACATTTGCATTCGGGTTTGTTCCTGCATTCCCCACTGCATAAGCCCTTGCTGGGGCATTTCCATTTCTAACTGGGTTGCCTCTGTTGTTGTTCCCCAGCTTTGGACACTCCCTCTTGAAATGTCCCTGAACTCCACACTCATAGCAAGTAGGTTTTTGACCTACCCTATTGCCTCTTTGGTTATTGGTAGTGTTGGCATTTGTAGGACTTTTACAATCACGGGCTAGGTGGCCAACTCGGTTGCACTTGTGGCACCTTGGAGCACATGGACCGTCATGGTGGTAATTGCATTTAGGACACAGAGGTTTAGATCCTCTGTACAGTTTCTTCTCACCAGATCCTGCAGTGTATGCCCGTGCCACATTTTGCCTTTTATGAGGTTGTTGTTGGTTTTGATTGTTTCTGGAAGTGTCATCGAACTTCCTCTTGTTCTCAGCCTGCCTTTCAGCAAGGGTGCTGATCTTCTTATCCATCAGTTCAGTTGCCATTTCAATAGCATCCTGCATGGTTTTCGGCTTCGATGCCACAACGCTTCCGTGAATCATGTCGGGTAAACCATCGACATATCTCTCAATCTTATCAGACTCTTCAGGAAACATCCTGACACACAACAATGCCAGTTCCTGGAAACGTTGATTGTAGCTTAGCACATCAGTACCCTTTAATTTTAGATTCTATAACTTGGCCTCGAGCTTCTTAATCTCGCCCCTCGGGCAGTACTTGTCAGTCATCTTCTTTTTCAGGTCAGTCCAAGTCATTGCATACACAACATCGTGACCACCAAGTCCTAACGTGTAAGTTCCACCACGTTAGAGCAACTCCAAGAAGAGTACAAGTGGCAAACTTAATTTGGTTTTCCACCGTACAATTGCTTATGCGAAACACAGTTTTCATCCTTTCAAACCACTAGGTTAATTCAACAACTCCTTCAGTGCCTTTGAAAAATAAGGGTTGGCATTTTATGAAGTCTTGGTAAGTACATTCTCGAGCAACGCGTTTAGTCCTTCTGACACCCGTTCCCGAATTATGGCTATCATCTCCATTCATGCTTCTGTCAGTATTACGTGCTGCTAATGTGGCAGCAACGCCTTGGTCGATCAATGCCTTAAGCTGGGCATTGGTGACAGATGTGGTGGTGGGAGTTGTTGTGACTGGTGTTGACCTTGTGGTTTTCTTTGGTGCCATTTTCTTCAAATCACAAGAAAATATAATACCCGTTAGATTTCATAAAATCACAACCATGACATGACATATACAAAGTAAGTAAATTAAGATCACATCACACAGTGAAATATACAACTGAATTAAAATTAGCAATGGTGTAGCTAAATCGACATTCATTCATAATAAATTTGATTACAAATATTACATAATACATCCTTTCCATATATAATCTGGAAACATACATGACCGATTCAGATACAAAATGATCACTACGATTAGGTTACAAAATGGAAATAAACAACCTAGGGCCCTACTAGCCGGGAGTTACCCGTAATACTTAGTAGGCTATATACAAGATAGCTACAACACATGGTACAATCTAAGAAGAACTACTGGCCTCCTCCGATACCTCTAGCGGGTCCTCGCTGACTCTAGAGTGCTGTCACCTGTGCCTGCAGTGTACTCATCAGTCTCAGTGTCTCCATAAGCTATGCTTTTCTGGTGTGGTCTGCGGCCCGCAAAGCTGCAATCTCTGACTGTTGTGCTAAGACTATAGTACGTAATGACATGACCTCAGCACGTGCAATGTCACTAGCCTCTATAGATCGACTCCAGGCCTCACAAGAAAGTCTAGCCTCTCTCTCCATAAGTAAAGCAGTGTAAGCATGAGAGCACCTATCCCTGCCTAGTAAGTTAAGCCGGCCGCTTAACACCGCTCTAGCCTCCTATGCCTCATCCAGTCTCCTATAATCTCGTCAGTGTCCTATCTGACAGTAGTAACAAGGTTGGTCATCCTCCGACCTAACTCTGTGTCATCAGTCACTGGTGCCCCTGGCATATCCTCAAGCATCTCATCCTAAGTATCTATAATCCCATAACCAACATCTCTCTCTCTAGGTCTCGCCTAATCTCCCTATCCATAGTGGCAACGAATCCGTAGTCTGCTCTAAAACCTCCTGTCGGTCTAGCAGTGGTGGCAGATGAGCTCTCTCCTACCTCGTACCTAGGACCAAAAGCAATACATAACCTCTTCTGAGGTAGTAAACAAACCTCGGGCATGTCCGTTCTATGGTCAACAGAGGGTAGCAGCAAAGATTGTGATGATGTAGGTGCTGGTATAGGTAGGAGTGGTGGTGTCCCTGATGGTGGTGTCTCTGATGGTAGTATCCCTGATCGAGGTGCTAAGATGTAGGTGGATGGTGCAGCAGCTCTCATCATGTCCACAGATGCCCTGGTATGTGGAAGTACAATAGGTGATGGTAGTGGTAGTGGATGGGAAGTAGATGGTGACTCTGCCCTCAGCCGGATCATGGCAGCTCGATATCCCAATGGATAATTAGGACTAGCAGGTGGTGGTGGTGATACTGGTAATGGTGATGATACTAGAAGTGGTGGTGAGGGTATCTGAGGTAGTGGAGAGGATAATGGGGTAAGTGGAGATGGTGGCGGAGTACGTATAGCAAGTAGTCTATCAACCTCTGCCTCAGACCAAAATAGTGTAGGTGGCAGAGCTGGGATAGATATCCTAGCCGTGACACGGTGTACAGGTGGTGGGACGGAGTCGGCCGAAGCTGGGTGCTCCTCCTCTTCCTCCTCCTCGTCCTCATCCTCCTCAACATCCTCATTATCATCCTCGTTATCATCGGATGACTCATCATCATCATCGTCATCGTCTCCTCCGTTGGCAGGATAATCTACGGGGTCCTCCTCAGGATCCTCCTCAGGATCGGACTCAGGAATGTATCTTGATGAATCAGCAGTAGGTGAGACAGTAGCAAGCAGTGGTTGCTCCTCAGCTATAAGTACATCATCCTCTGGTGGCATAAACTTCAGGTATACAGGCTCCAAAACATATAGTACATAGACAAGTGAAGGTGGTGCCTGCTTAGGTCCGAGCACATAATCAGGAGATGGTGGGGCCTGAAAAGCGGCCACCACATAAGCATATGGGTCCTCTGGCATCACTAGCGGTCCATCGACTCCTGGTGATCCAATGTCTGACAAACCCCCGAATGGACTGGATACCACTGTGTATGTGACTGTGGAATCCTCCGAATCCGACATGACAAAATCTGAAAATCAAAACTAGCTTATATAAGTATTAATATAAGACTCTTATAGTAATATACATAGTATTTAATAACATGTATATCAATCATGAATGCATCTAGTCTAATCAACTAATGCAACAACTAGTATATGTATGTCCCGTGAAAACCCCTTTTGTATGAATGCAATGTTTGAAACGGTTATAGTCCAACAAAACATTTGACCTGGTTCTTTATAACCCTGGCTCTTGATACCAATATGTAACACCTCCAAAATGGGTCGCAGCGGAATATGGGTTTGAGGGTGGTACATCATAGATCAATAGCACAAGATATATATAAGAACGACCATTAAAAGCCATTTAAACCGATACATTAGATTTAGTAAAAATTTTGTTACAAAAGCCCGAAGCTTCACATGTTTACTTGTTCAAAATACAAAGATTCTAGCCCATAACAATTATACAAAATATAATGCGACCAAATATTTAATGCATGACATCCAAAACATAATCACTAATGTATCCCTTGTACCTCGTGCCTTATTGACCTCCTGAAAAACATTGCTTAAAACGTCAAAAATAATGTTGGTGAATTCATAGGTTTGTAAAATGTATAATGTAGGACCGCAAGATTTTCTCATGATAATGCAACAGATGCAAACATCATAAAATGTAATTACGTTTTCCTAAGCTCATGACACTGAAGCTCGACATGTATGAAATGCAATATAAATTGCCAACATTGCCCGTGATGATGTTCTAACCCGCAACATCCTATGTCCGCCATGGTATACGTTCGTTTGTCCAGTGATAGCTAATCACCCGAACGGGGATGTCAATCCCAAATAGATCTATTTATAACATTTGCGCTTATAACAGTAATTGACCGTTCATGATTATGGGCTCAAATGGGTTATTGCTACTTAGACAAACACGTAATCGTAATGTAAAATATCCACTTGCGTCCAATTGTAAAACATGCATATGTTTTTCACCCCAAAACTTGTAAATCATTAAAATGTAAAACGTGAGGCTATGAACTCACCTTGTGTGAATGATAACAAATATATCATAGAAAATGCGTCACGAAAATGACCAAATGCAACCTAAACCAATATAGGTCGTATAAGTACTAAGCACTTTGATTAACTAATACCATATATAATTCTATATAGCTACATCACCATCTAATTGCATTCGTAAAATCATATTTGTAAAGTAAAAACGTTTATAAATATCTCTTTAGTAAAAACGGCGTAAATTTCCCGTTTTAATTCTGTTTCTTACGTCCACGCTTTCGTATTAAGACGAGTAATCAAAATATTACATTTTCATATTTTCAACCTACTGGTGAACAGTACTTTTACTGTTCATGGATTTTTATAAAATTAGTCGTCATAAACTCGTAAACGTTGTATTTTATTCGTTTTAACTCCGTTTTTAGTGATTCTTTCGAGCACGTCTTTGAAACTAAAAGTTCTATAAAATTATGATATTTTTAAAAAATATAGGTCTGAGATGAATAGTGATTTTTACTGTTCATAGTTTATAAAATTATTTTTATAAATATTTTTGTAAACATTAATTATTGTAAACACGGAAAAATTCATAACTCCTTCGTTATTGATCGAAAAATTATGATTCTTAATGTTTTGAAATCCAAAAATTATGTACTATCTGAGAAAAATAACCATTTGTATATATCAAAAGTGAAACTTAAAAAGTTTTTATAAAATTTTCTTTAATAAACGCGTTTATTATCGTGTAACTTGTAAATTACGTATCTCCTTCGTTATAAGTCAGTTTTTCGAGTTTCTTACTTTTTCGGAATCCTCATGACATGTAGTATTTTGAAAAAAATATAAAATAAATAATTTATATTTCGAATTCAAACAGAATGTTTTGGTCCTTTTTGTAAAAATATGTTTAAACCTTGTTTTTATAACTTTTAGTATAGTACACTTGTTACAAGTCCAATACAACCCTTAATATCACATGTCTTACTTAGTTAGGGTCCCTAGTCCATGATGAGTGCAAGATATGTCCAAGTAATCACAAGAATCCTAAGTTTAACATACTCATTTATTCATGAACTTTTAATATACACTTTTAGGGTAAAC
Source organism: Tanacetum coccineum (assembly GCA_026074375.1). NCBI lineage: Eukaryota > Viridiplantae > Streptophyta > Magnoliopsida > Asterales > Asteraceae > Tanacetum > Tanacetum coccineum. The sequence continues at coordinate 20,355 of BQNB010006043.1, read as the reverse complement.
TTGTTTATATAAGCTTTTGTATACATTAAAACCTTACGTATATAATGTATATAATTATATCCTCACATGTTCTTAACAACAATATAGCACATGGCAAAGTTTATCATACTTGCTCATAGTAAAAAATTCCATTTTTCATGTAAATAAGTTCCCTAGATGGGTGATTAACTACATAGCCATTTATATACACATAAAATCATGAATGTAAAGAGATTAAGAGTTTTAGGTAACCTTAATATGAAGTAGGATGATGAAAAAGTATGATTAAACCTTGTTAGCTACTATCCAAGCATTACAACACTTGGAAATTGTATCATATAACCCTAGATTCCTAAGTGAAAACCTATCTTGAATCTTGCTTATTTACCCTTGTAACTCTTAATCAAACGTTTCTAAACCCTTTGTAATAACTTAGTATTATGTTGTTGAGGATCACTTGTTGTGTGTGTAAATATTTTTGTATGGTTGTATTTATGGAGATGATGTTGGCTGTGGGTTATGAGGAGGAAAAAAAAGGGGGAGAGATATGTTATTTTTCACTATGCAAATGAAAGGTGTGTGTGTTCTTTCCTAGTGTATGCCTTATATATCAGCACGACTAGTCAAAAGTGGTCATGGGAAAGTCCAAGACATATGGAGGGATTTAAGGAAGTCTTTGGTCAAGACTTGAAGAAAGTCCTCGTGGTTTAAATGAGTTGGTGATGTACAAAATCAAGTTGCACGTTTGTGATATTTCTCTTGCTCTGTTACACAATATCGGACATAGTTGTATATGTATAAGTTTTTTTTGTAATTTTTTGAGTATTGGGTATAATTGTGGGGATTTGTTGATGCGTAGTAAAAGTTTTGGTGGTTTCCGTGAATGCCTAAACGTATTTTATCGCGAAATATAAACACTTTACGTTACCAATAAAATTAAAATGGAACAAAGTTAATAATTATCCTTTAATAATTATCTAACACTTGCTTGAATGTAACATTTTAATTGTTTGATGGCCGTTACGTTCGAAAGATAAAATTTTTTTTTTTAGCTTACGCGATTTAACTTAACGATTTCAATTTAAAAGCAAACGCGTACAATACTAAATGTTAGGAATTTTGTATAACAGACTTAATTCTGTTAGTATTGTAGTTAGTTCTGGTAGTATCATAGTTAGTACTGGTAGAAGGTTTATCATAGTTAGTACTGGTAGTGTTAAAAAGTTAATACTTGTTTATGTAATAGTTAAGTCTGCTTACGCAGAAATTAGTTAGAGTTAAAGATATGCATGAGATATCTTAGGAAATTAAAAAAAAGGATATGTATTATATTTATACGATTTTTTGTAAATCCTGATATTAGGTTCCTTAGTCTATAAATGGAACCCTATGCATAGTCGTTAGATATGTTCTACTAAGATCATAGAGACGTAATAGGTAATCATAGTTTGTAATCTGTAACCTAGGCAGATTCAAAGTTTAATATAAAAGTTCTTTTTATGGTATTTATTATTGTTCTTCTTAGCATTATTGATTAGATTCTGCATAATCAATAGTGTTCACTCAGTGTTTCAATATTGTTGCTTTAGATTTATCTAAAGTAACAAACCCTTTGCAAGCTGAAGGTTTAATCTATTCAGTTAATCGATCCAACAAGTGGTATCTGAGTTGTGTGGAAAACTCTGATAGAAGAACTCAACTGTAAGATGGCTAGAACAAGACATTCATCCACCAACAATTACTGCAATGAGTTACCCTATCATCAGGAAGGGAGATAGTATGATATATAGAGCATGAGAATGCCCCAAATTATTTGTTATACAGAACATAATCTATGAGATGTTATTGTCAAGGAGATTTGTAAGATAGAGCCTGCACAAACAACTGATATGAATTCTTCTCCTTCTGCTCCTAAGACTGCCAAAACAACTGGTGCTAGAAGGAAATTAGGAAATAGTTAAAAAACGTCTTGTTTTAGCTAACCTGAGAATACTCTCAAGTTTCAAATGTTGTGATGCTAATTCACTTGGGGAGGCAATTAATATGAGATTTGGTGGTAATGTAGAATCACAAGAAGTGCAGAAAAAAAATGTTCTAAAAATCAATTTGAAAAAATTTTCATACTACTCAAATGAAAGCTTGGGCAAAGCTTATGATAGTATCTCAGAAACTGATAAGTCAAGTGGTAGGTTCTTGTGTGCTCTAATTTTAAAGGACGGAGACATCCAGAAGTTCTTAGGAGCTTCCATTTTCAAGGAATCAGATTGCCCTCTATCAAGGGAAATAAGCCTGACATTGATGAGATTGTTATGATGACCTTTACAACAATCTTTAGGGTGTATGAAGATGATTGAAAAGGATCTTCAGGTTCTAACTTGCTTTCAGAATTTAGCTTTTCTCTCCTCTGAAAATACTGGCAGTACTAATGAAGTTAGTAATGCCAGTGGAGATTTTGGGGTTAGTGATGCTGGTGGAATTAATCAGGTTCCAACCACTCCATGTGCTCATGATATAGCTTACTCCTTCCTTGCACAACCAACAACCAGTCCTCAACTTGAGAATGAGGATTTTCGCAGAAGAGGAGATGACTTAGAGAATTGGAGTTCTTCGATGGCGGTGGGCTATGTTGACTTGTCAGAGTAAGAAGTTTCATTCAGAGGACATGAAGGAATATGGACTTCAAATAAAACGATCTAGTTTTCTTTGATACAGTCAAAGATTGAGTGCTACAACTGTCATAGAAAAGGGCATTTTGCTAGAGAATGTAGATCTGGAAGGAGTCAAGGAAGAAGATCTTTTTATGGTGACAATGGCAGGAACAATTTATTACAACAATGAGTCTTCATCTAGGCACTGTGGCTCAAGATGGTCTAGGAGGCTATGTCATGAAGCAACATTTTGAAGCTGAAAACAGTTCAAACTTTATGCTTTGATGGCCATCTCTCTTCAAGCTTTAATCAGGGTTCTTCTGACAGTGAGGTACAAAAATGTTTTTTAAATGTCTTGAATCATTTACTGTCTTCAAAACTTTGATATTGAAAGAGAAAAGGGCATAACAAGGCAAAACTAGTAAATCAGGGTTATGATGATAGCCTTTAGGAGTTTACTAGAATCTAGATTATTGGACATGAAAAAAATGAGTTGGCTTGGGGTGAGAAATATGAATTTCAGAATTATGAGCTTAAATATAGAGAAATAAAGATTAAACAACTTATAATTGGAATTATAGAAAGGTTGTTAACGATAAAGATCAATTAATAGATAAGTATGCTAAATGAGGAAAATCGACCTAGAATTGATGAAAATACTTAAAAGTCAATTATGTGCTAGTGATAAAATGTGTTTAGGTTATAGCTCACAATTAAATTGAATTAAGTAGCAATCATTGAAATGATAGTGAGAATAGTTTTAGTGCTTTGTGGCAGATTTCCACACCAGCTAATGATAGGTCTTCCAAAACAGAAGGGTATAAAGCTGTTCCCCCTCCCATTACAGGGAACTTCTTAACCCCGAGAGCTGACATATCTTTTGCTAGGTTAGATGAATATGCCATAAGGAATAAATATCAATTGATCACCAAACATCTAGCTTAATAATGAAACAAGTGAGGACTTACATGTCAAACAAATGATGCCAAATACTTAAATGCATGAGTCTTTCAGACAGGGGTTCCACTTTTGAGTTGCAGTTATGTCTTAATCTTAACAAATGTTAGAGTTATCATGAGATGGTACTCAAGGATGATAAGAAGAAGTGATCTTAAGTGCAAACAGTTAGACTGAGACTCTCAAACAGTTAGACTAGATGATGATAAAAGTGTCAAAACGTCTAAGAAACAAGGTATTGGTTTAGGAAAGTAAAATCTTGTTTGGTTTATAAAACTACTGACATTGAACAAAGTCTATTATTTCCATTTACAAAAAGACGTCAAGAGTCTAATCTAAAAATGTGGTTTATATGGTAAAAGGGAGGGCAAAAATAGTATGGATAATACCAAAAGGGTTAATTATCAAAAACTTTTCAAATTACCACATTTAAGTAAGACATTTTGTCCTCATCGGGTTTTGTACTTAACAAGAACATGATTTGTTAGTATTGATAGGCTAAGTATTAGTACTGCTAGGCCTATGTTAGTACTGCTAGGCCCCCCCATAATATTATACTGCGAGGCCTGTTTTGTTAGTAATGCTAGTCAGTATTAGTATTGCTAGGGCTTGTTTATGCTCTAGACCCATTTACCTAAGACATGGACAATGTTAAACCAAGAGGCTCATGTTCACCTTTCAAGAGGTCTAACTATACAAACTGCCTTTAGACCCAAAGACTTAAAACAGAAGTTAAAACTGTGAGGTTAAAATATAATACTACTGGGAAAGGAGCAGTTGTTAATTACTACGTAAGGGTAAACTGGATATGTCCTTATAAGGTCAAGATGGTTTGGAATGGCCTAGGGAAATTACCCAGGATCATGTGTCCAAAAGGAATAGTGGATCATTCGTGCGCAAGAAGGTTGAGTATATTGGACCCAAAATGGATTTTCAAGTCTATAATTGGGCTTACGGATCCCTAGAGATACTAATGCTCTTACTTTTTATGCAGGGCAATCCTGTAGATCTTGTTACAGGATCATGTTATGCAGTGGTGGAATAGTAGTTGCTCTAGCTATATTTATGGCACAAAGCGGTATCTTTCCGATATAAAGATTTTCAAATGGTGGCCTTTTGTGGCTTTAGAAGTGATCCAAAGGTGGTCAAATTATGGGTAAAGGTTAAAAATCAAAAACTTACTAATTAGCCTTTTGATGATGTTTACTTTTGTAGATGGAACTTAAGTTTTAATCTTTTCTCTGTCTCTACAAATGTGTGGACAAGAAAATATGTTGTCTTTTTACTGAGTCTAAATGCCTTATCTTGTTTTCTAGCTTTTAAGCTTCTTGATGAAAGCCAAGTTGTTTCTTAGAGCTCCTAGAAAAGGTTGATGTGTAATAGCTTAGTTTAAAGAACAATGTTCCTTCTGGAGGATATAACTCTATTTATATGCAAATGCAATAGCAGATGAGATAAATTTATGGGCATAGGAGATTAGGGTCATGTCAATTTCAAAAATATTAATTAAAGTTGGTTAATGGTCACCTACGTTAGGGGTTTACCTTCAAAAGTTTTTGTGGAATTGCCCTCATTGTGTTGCTTGTAAGATAGGGTAGCAACACAAGGCCTCTGTAAGGCATGTTAGGATAGGAATCATCAGAAAGCCCCTAGAATTACATCATATAGACTTATTTGGACCTGTCTCTATAGAAAGCATCAACAAGAAAAGGTACTGCTTGGTTGTGACTGATGATTTTAGCAGATTTAGTTGGGTATTTTTCTTAGCTACAAAGGATGAAACATCTGAAATCCTTTGTAATCTTATCATAGGCTTAGAAAAACAATTGAATCATAATGTTAAAATCATTAGATGTGATAATGGGACATAGTTTAAGAATCATGCTATGAATGAATTATGTGCTAAGAAAGGAATCAAAAGGGAGTTTAGTGTAGCTAGAAACTCCAAAAGATGTGTTGCAAAAAGGAAAAAACAGGACCCTAATTGATGGCAGGGCTAGCTAGCTAGAACTATGTTAGCAGATTCACTTTTACCTTATCCCATTTTGGGCGACAGAGGCTTGTTTTTCTGGCTTGTTATGTACTAAATAGGGTATTAGTGACCAAACATCCAAATAAGACATCTTATGAACTATTAATAGGTAAATCACCTAGTATTAGTTTTATGAGACTTTTAGGTACCCTTTATTGACTATTTTGAACACCTTTAGATTCCTTGAGAAAATTTGTGGGGAAATCTGATGAAGGTTATTTGCTTGGTACATTTACCTCTGGTCAAAGCTTAGAGTTATACTAAAAGGAAATAAAAGGGTTTAGAAGAGAATCTGCACATTAATTTCTGTAGATCAACCCAAAATGTCGGCTAGGAACTAGTCCTAATTAGAAGTTTGATCTTGTTTTTCTCACCATATTCATATGCATTATATTTCTGTTAGTTTAGAAAAATCAGGTTTAATGTGATGGCAGATACACATGATTTCTTTATATTGAAGGTTCATTAGGAAAAGAATAGGACTACTCAAGGAATAATATGCTTCCAGCTACAAACCTCATAGGATAGGGATTCAATATAGGATGTTGTTCAGGATGCACAAGAAAAACCTTTTGAAAATGCTTCTTCAGGACAAGGATGTCCAAGTTAGAGGATGTTGCTGATAAGGAAGAACAACATCAGATGCAAGAAAATGAAAAAGATTTGCAAGATGAACCTGAGATGATGGTTACTCAGGAATTGGCTGCTAAAGCTATGGATGATGTTTCAAGACAAGCCTTTGAAAAAGAAAAGAGGAGAATTTCATCTCAAAAGAAGGCAGCTCAAGCTACCAGTACTATCCAACTTAGTATGTTGGCCATTTGTTTAGTACTGAATAGATCATTTGTTAGTAACTGATTAGGGTCTAACACACCCATGTTAGATATGCTGCTAGTTCTTTCCACCGGTGCAAATGCTGATGTATCATCATTTGTCATCTTGGAGGCAACAATACTATTGATTGCATCTACTTCTACTATGTAATTAACCCTTGTTCCAAATATGCCTTCTTGGAAGATGCTTCTAAATGCTCTCCCAAATGACCAAATGATGGAATATTCAATGAAGCTTATGATGATGATGAAGATGTGGGTGCAGTGGCTGATTTCAACAACATGGATAACACCATTGCTGTCAGTCCTATTCCCACACTCAGAATTCATAAGGATCATCCAAAAGGACAAATTCTAGGAGATCCTACATCAGCAGTTCAAACAAGAGGGAAGATTCAAAAGGCTTCTTCAGCACAACAAGCCTTGGTAAGTTACATTCACAAACAGAACAGAACAAATCACAAGGATCATCAGAACTGTTTGTTTGCATGTTTTCTCTCTCAAGAAGAACCCAAGACTATATCACAAGCCTTACAAGATGAAAGCTGGGTTGAAGCAATGCAAGAGGAATTGCTTCAGTTCAAACTACAGAAGGTTTGGGTACTTGTTGATTTGCCATATGGGAAAAAGGTAATTGGCACAAAGTGGGTCTTCAGGAATAAGAGGGATGAGAGAAGTATTGTTGTGAAAAACAAAGCACGGCTTGTAGCACAAGGGTTTAGACAGGAGGAAGGTATAGATTATGATGAGGTTTTTGCACCTGTTGCCAGAATTGAGGCAATTAGGTTATTTTTAGCCTTTGCATCATACATGGGATTTACTGTCTACCAAATGGATGTTAAAAGTGCATTTCTTTATGGCACTATTGAAGAGGAAGTGTATGTTCATCAACCTCCAGGCTTTGTTGATCCTGCTCATCCAAACAAAGTCTATAAAGTGATCAAAGCTCTTTATGGTCTACATCAAGCTCCTAGAGCTTGGTATGAGACACTTTCTTCTTTTCTGATGGAAAATGGTTTCAGAAGAGGTACCATAGACAAAACATTGTTTATCAAGAAGAAAAAGAGTGACATTATGTTAGTCCAAGTGTATGTGGATGACATTATTTTTGGCTCTACTAAGAAGTCTATGTGTACAGAGTTTGAAGAATGTATGCATAAAAGATTCTAGATGAGTTCCATGGGTGAACTCACATTCTTTTTGGGACTTCAAGTGAAGCAACAACCTGATGGAATCTTTATTAGTCAGGATAAGTATGTAGCTGACATCTTAAAGAAGTTTGATTTTTTGTCCATCAGAACAACTACTACTCCTATTGAGTCTAATAAACCACTAGTCAAGGATGAAGATGGTGTAGATGTAGATGTACATGTCTACAGGTCTATGATTGGCTCTCTAATGTATTTGACTGCATCAAGGCCAGACATCATGTTTGCTGTTTGTGCCTGTGCTAGATTTCAAGTCACTCCAAAAGCCTCACACTTAAATGCAGTGAAAAGGATTTTTAGGTACCTCAAACATCAACCCAAATTAGGTTTATGGTATCCTAGGGATTCACCTTTTGAACTTGAAGCTTACTCAGATAGTGATTATGGAGGAGCCAGCCTTGACAGAAAATCAACAACAGGTGGATGTCAATTTCTTGGAAGAAGATTGATATCTTGGCAATGTAAGAAGCAGACTATTGTGGCAAATTCTACTACTAAGGCAGAATATGTTGCAGCTGCTAACTGTTGTGGGCAAGTATTATGGATACAGAATCAGATGATGGATTATGGTTTCAATTTCATGAACACCAAAATCCATATTGATAATGAGAGCACTATAAGTGTCATCAAGAATCCTGTTGCTCATTCAAGGACCAAGCATATTGAGATTCGTTTCCATTTTATAAGAGATTGTTATGAGAAGAGACTGATAGAGGTTATCAAGATTCACACAGATTCTAATGTTGCAGACCTTCTCACCAAAGGATTTGATGTCACAAGATTTAACTTTTTGGTGGTTAGCATTAGATTATTGAATCTGTAGCTACAATTAAGGGGAGACAAGATGATTTGTTGTATAGTTTCTATAGAAGGTTATGTAAGCAGACAGATTTTGCCAATGGTGATTGTTGGATCGTTTTACTGAATAGATCTAAACCTTCAGCTTGCAAAGAGTTTGCTCCTTTAGATAAATCTAAAGTAACAATAATGAAACACTGAGTTGAACACTATTAATTCATCGGAATCTAATCAATATTGTTAAGAAAGAACATATGAATTTCCACAAAAAGAATTTTTCTATTAAACTTTGGAATAGGCCTAGGTTACAGGTTACAAACTATGAGTAGTTACAGATTACAAACTATGATTACTATATTGATCTCTATGATCTTCTGTAGAACTATATCTACTAACTATGCCTAGGGATCCTTTTATAGACTAAGGAAACCCTAATGGGCTTTACAAAACGCGTATAAAGATAATGCATATCCTTTCCTAAGATATCTCATGCATATCTTTAACTCTAACTAATTTCTGCGTAAGCAGACTTAACTATTACATAAACAGTATTAACTATTTAATACTGCCAGTACTAACTATGATAAACCTTCTACCAGTACTAACTATTATACTAGCAGAATTAACTATAATACTAACAGAATTAAGTCTGTTATACAAAATTCCTAACAATCCTCCCCTAAACTTGAACTTTACTTGTTAACTTCAAGTTTCTTCAGATGTCTTTAGTTTGGGCTTTTGAGAATTGTATCTAAGCATGTCTTTAAGTTCTTAGCTTCTTTTGAATGATGATCTGTTTGATGTTCTTTGAAAAACCAGATCATACTTTGTCTTTTAGTCTTTGTCTTCTCTTCACAGCTACACAGCAACATCCAACTAAGTTGGCTTTGTAGTTTTTGGCAAACTACTAGCCATCAATGGATTTCATATGTCTTTACCATGAGCCGTTTGCTATGGACTAGTCAATTCTTCATTGTAGTAACAAGGTGCATTGATAACCTTATAGTTTTTAGCAAACTATCAGCTATCAACGGATTTGAGTTCTCTTTACCAGTAGCCGTTTGCTCTGGACTAGCCAATTCTTATGCATATTAAGCATGGTAAACTGATGACCATTTGTTGTGTGGTGGTTAGCCAACACCCAAACCCTTCTCTCTTCCATTATAGTCCATAGTTTCCACTGATTTCTCTTTATCAGTCTCTGAATCTCCTTGTGCATTTTTGTCAACACTTACACCTTTCCTTGCCTTTTGCTTCTTTCTTTTTCCTATTCTTTTTACTGGATCTTCTTCCTTTACTTCAGTAACCTTTTCTCCTATAGTTGAACTAACCTATCAAATTCTTCTTTAATCTCTTCAAACCTTAACTTCTTTAACTGAGAAAGCTTCTAAGTTCCTTGATTCTTCAGATAGGTTGACATGTAGATTCTCAACTATGACTGAGTCATGGGTTTATTTCTCTTTGCCTTAGCTCTTTCCTCTACAAAGTATTTATTTCTTTGATTCACCATATCTACCATTCTTTTTGCAAAGTCTTGTTCAGGCAAATCCTTCCCAACACATCTTTTGTCAACTCTGCATGTGCTTCTAGCTTGGCTCTAATAATATCCCAATCTTCTTTAGTATAATATTGAGCTTCAAATTGAACTTGGGCTTTTCTTTTCTTTTGTTGTTCTGATAATGCTTCCTCTTCTGCCATTCTTTTGGCTACCATTTCATCTAAATGAATCTGTTTTGCAACTTCTTCATCCATTTGAGCTTACAATTTTATAGCCTCTTCCAATCCAGCTTCCTCTTGTCTTATTTGTTCTTTAGTTTTGTGAGTAGCCTGGATATCTTCGTCAACCATTGGAGCCTTTCCTTCCCTTTGACCCCTTTTACTAGCAGTACCTGAATCAACTTTAGTACTACCAGTACTAACATCTTTAATGCCAGTATGAATCTCTTCTCTACCAGTATTAATTTCTTCTTCAGCATCCAATCCAGTATTAATATTCTTAGCCACTGACCTTGCTCTCCTCCTATATCTCTTGCCCTTATCAGTTGATTTAACCTTGCTAACACCCTGAGAAGCAACCTTTGACAATGTCTTGGCTGCCTCCAAGATTGTAGGACTGATATCTTCTTCCTGAGCCTCCCCTGAAGCTTTTGTAGGAGTAACAAAATCTGTTGACTTCTCTTTCATATTCATGGATTCTTTTACCAAAGAAACTAAAGGATCATCATTAATATCCTGAATTATCCTCCTCTGATCCTCTGGTTCTCCACCTTCTGATTCAGATATTACCACCCTCTGTGTCTTTCTTTTTAAAGCCTTTTCCAGAATCTTTACCCTTTTAACCAAGGTGAGAACTACCTTTCTATAAGTTGTCTTTGTCTGTTGCAGCTCTGTCTCCAAAGTTTCAATTCTGGTTACCAACTTAGGTACAATATCTATCAATGCTTTAAGTTACATACTATCCTCGGCACTTCCTAATGTATTACCTTCAGAGAGAGGTGCGTCATAGGACCTAGGTGGTGAGTAATGAGGTGGTGAATAAGGTGGTAATTGATGTGGTGAATGAGGTGGTGAATAAGGTGGTGATTGATGTGGTGAATGAGGTGGTGGTGATGGATGAGTTGGTGAATGATGTGGTGATTGACTAGATGTTTGGGATGTGGATGATATTGGATCAACAAGTGTGTGATGGGGTTCAGCTGGTTGTGCTGAGCCTTCATCTTGATCCACAACTGCCCCTGCCAACATAGCAGGCAACAATGGTACAAAATCCCCTGCATAACCCCTTTTCATGTTTGCAAAAAGCTTTTTGGTCAAAGTGGGGGCTAAATACCTTCCTTTATTTTTAGTTGTAATATCCAAAATAATTTGTAAAAACCTTGGATACATTAAAATTTTTGTATTACTCTCTATGTTATGAACCATCCCATCAAAAATCATTTTAGAAAAATTATAAACCCTATTGCTAGATAGACAGATTAATGCAGTAGCAATAGTACTACCAAATTTATCCCATCCACCAGACTTAGGGCTTAAGTAGTGTAAATTATGATGGATTAGAAATTTCCATTGGGGTGTAAAATTCTTTTTCCAAAAAGTTAATTTACCCTTAGTAACATACCCCAATGTGGCTAATCCAGCATATATTTTAGCATCAGATAAATTGTGTATTCCTGTTGCATCTGCCAATTGAAGTTTACTTCTGACAGATGTCTCAGTAATAGTATACTTTTTAGAGTCTATAGATGCTACTAATTGTTGAGTCCCATTAGCAAGTGTTCTAACTGTGGCAGTTTGCCAGAACTGTTTGACTAGGGAGTCATAGATAGTAGGATTATGAGTTAAGGCATACATGAGAGATGTGCCTTTAAGGAAATCTACTACCTCTGTGAAACCAACACTTTCATTTGGTTTCTTCAAGAAAGTGACCATGTTATGCTTGTTAGAGTCCCTAGCAGTATTAATGTAAACTAGAAGTACTTGTTTCATTTTACAAACTTTACAAGTGTAACCTCCCCTCAATTGTAGCTACAGATTTAACATTCCATTGCTTACTACTAAGAAGTTAAACCTGGTGACATCAAATCCTTTGGTGAGAAGGTCTGCAACATTATGATCCAGTATGAATCGTTGATAACCTCTATTAGTCCTCTTCTCATAACAATCTCTTTATAAAATGGAATCCGAATCTCAATATCGTGGTCCTTGATGACCAACAGATTCTTGATAACGACTTATAGTGCACCTCATATCAAGATGGATTATGGTGTTCATGAAATTGAAACATAATCCATCATCTTATTCCTTGTATCCATAAAATTCCCACAAACAATTAGCACTGCAACATATTCTGCCGTAGTAGTAAAATTTGTTGCCATAATAGTCTGTTCTTAGTCATTGCCTAAAAGATATCAATCTTCTTCCAAGAAATTGACATCCACTTGTTGTTGATTTTCTGTCAAGGCTGGCTCCTCCATAATCACTATCTGAGTAAGCTTCAAGTTCAAAAGGTACACATAGACTTCTTTGTAGAACCAAAAATAATGTCATCCACATACACTTAGACTAACATAATGTCACTTTTTTTTCTTCTTGATAAACAATGTTTTGTCTATGGTACCTCTTCCTGAACCATTTTCCATCAGAAAAGAAGAAAGTGTCTCATACCAAGCTCTATGAGCTTGATGTAGACCATAAAGAGCTTTGATCACTTTATAGTCTTTGTTTGGATGAGCAGGATCTACAAATCCTGGAGGTTGATGAACATACACCTCTTCTTCAATAGTGCTATAGAGAAATGCACTTTTAATATCCATTTGGTAGACAGTAAATCCCATGTATGATGCAAAGGCTGAAAAATAACCTAATTGCCCTCAATTCAGGCAACAGGTGCAAAAACCACATCATAAACTATACCTTCTTCATGTTAACCCTTGTGCACAAGGCCGTGCATTGTTTTTTCACAACAATACATCTTTCATCACTCTTATTCCTGAAGACCCACTTTATGCCAATTACCTTTTTCCCATATGGCAAATCAAAAAGTACCCAAACCTTCTGTAATTTGAACTGAAGCAATTCCTCTTGCATTACTTCAACCCAGCTTTCATCCTTTAAGGCTTGTGATATTGTCTTGGATTCTTCTTGTGAGAGAAAACATGCAAACAAACAGTTCTGATGATCCTTGTGGTTTGTTCTGTTCTTTTTATAAATATAACTTACTAAGGCTTGTTGTGCTAAAGAAGCCTTTTGAATCTTCCCTCGTGTTTGAACTGTTGATGTAGGATCTCCTAGAATTTGTCCCTTTTGGATGATCCTTTTGGCATTCTGAGTGTGGGTATAGGACTGAAAGCAGGGTTTTATCCATGTTGTTGAAATCAGCCACTGACCCACATCTTATCATAAAGCTCCATTAATATTCCATCATCTGGAAGAAGTATCAGAAGCATCTTCCAAAGTCAGCATATTGTGAATCAATGGGTAAATTCAGCATTAGGGCAGAGTAGAGCATATAGGTTATTTTTCCGCCAAGATAGACAAATGATGATTCACCGGCATTTGCACCTGTGGGAGTACTAACAACACTAACATTTGGTGTGATAGACCTATCAATACTAACGAATGACCTATAAGTACTAAGTTGGTTAGTACTGGTAGTTTGAGCTGCCTTCTTTTGAGATGTAATTCTCCTCTTTTCTTCTCCAACGGCTTGTCTTACAACATCATCCATAGCTTTAGTAGTCAATTCCTGAGTAACCATCTTCTCAAGTTCATCATGCAAGACTTGTTCATCTTCTGGCATCTAATGTTGTCCTTCCTTATTAATAACCTCTTCTGAATCTTATAAATCCTTGTCTGGAGAGGCATGTTCAGAAGGTTTTTCTTGTGCATCCTAAACAACATCCTTTACTGGAATCCTTGTCCTATGAGGTTGTAGTGGAAGCAGTATGTATTCCTGAGTATGTCCTTTTAAATATACTGATGAACCTCAACATAAGAATTTTGTGTTACCTTGCATCACAATTAAACCTGATTTTCTACACTAACAGGAACATAATTAATTGAATTGGTTAGAAAATCAAGATCAAACATCCAATTAGGACCAGTTCCTGCCACATTTGGTTGATCTTCAAGAAAATTAATGTGCGGATTCTTTTCTACCCTTTTAGTCCTTTTATTGTATACTCTAAAGGCTTTACTAGAGGTAGACTATCCAAGCAAATACCCTTTATCAAATTTCCCATCAAATTTGCCCAAGAATCTAAGTTGTTTCCAAAATAGTCAAGGGGCACCCAAAAGGTCTTCATAAAAACTAAATCCTAGTAGATTTACTATTAATAGTTCATAAGGTGTCTTATTTTGAGGTTTGGTTACTAATACCCTATTCAGTACATAGCAAGCAGTATTAACTACCTCTGCCCAAAATGGGATAGGTAAAAGTGAGTCTGCTAACATAGTTCTAGCTGCCTCAATTAGAGTCTTATTTTTCCTTTCTGCAACACCATTCTGCTGTGGAGTTCTAGCTACACTAAACTCCCTTTTGATTCCTTTTTTAGCACAGAATTCATTCATAGCATAATTCTTAAACTCTGTCCCATTATCACATCTAATGATTTTAACATTATGATTCAATTGGTTTTCTAAGCCTATGATAAGATTACAAAGGATTTCAGATGTTTCATCCTTGGTAGATAAGAAAAGTACCCAACTAAATCTGCTAAAATCATTAGTCACAACTAAGCAGTACCTTTTCTTGTTGATACTTTCTACAGAGACAGGTCCAAATAAGTCCATATGAAGTAATTCTAGGGGCTTTCTGATGATTCTATCTAACTTGGCCATATAGGAGGGCCTTGATTTGGTTACCCTCTTGGCAGGCAACACAAGTGTGGTCATTCACAAAAACTTTTGAAGGTAAACCTCTAACTAGGTGACCTTTAACAAGTTTATTTATAATGTTTGAAAATTCACAATGACCTAAATCCTCCTGTCCATAATTTAGACTCACTGTTTGTTGCATTTGCATATAAACAAGTTATACCTCTAGAAGGAACAATTTCTTTGAATCCAAGCTGTACACATCATCCTTTTCTAGGCAGCTCGTATACAACTTGACTTTCATCAAAGCTTAAAACTAAGGAGGACAAGAAAGCATTCATGACTCAGAAAAAGGAATCACTATTTTATGTTCTTGTCACATATTTGTGAGACAGAGAAAAGGTTAAACTTAAGTTCATCTACAAAATAAACATCATTAAAGTTTAAATTAGCAGTTTTGATTTTACCTTTACCCGTTATTTTACCTCCTTTGGGATCACTTCCAAAAGCCACAAAGCCTCCATTGAAATCTTCATAGTTTGAGAGATAAGCTTTGTTGCCAGTCATATGGCTAGAGCAACCACTATCCACCACTGCATGATCCTGTAACAAGATCTCTGGATTGCCCTGCACAAAAAGTAAGAGAATTAGTATCTCTTAGGGATCCAAGCCATTACAGACATAGAAATCCATTTTGGGTCAACATACTCAACCTTCTTGAGCATGTATGATCCACTGTCTTTGGACACATGATCCAAGTAATTTCCCTTAGGCCTCCAAACCCATCTTGTCCTTTTAAGGTCAGTATTCAGCTTACCCTTACCAGTATTAACTACTGCTCTTGTCCCAGCAATAGTCATATTTTTAACCCCAAAAGTTTTAACATCTTGTTTTAAGTCTTTGGGTCTAAATGCTGGTTTTGTGTAGTAAGACCTCTTGATAGGTGAACATGAGCCTCTTGGTCTTACATTGTCCATTCTTGGGTACATGGGTCTAGAAGCATAAACAGGCCTAGCAGTACTAATACTTGGCCTAGCAGTACTAACACTTGGCCTAGCAGTACAAACAGGCCTAGCAGTACTAACAAATCCTGTTCTTGTTAGTACTCCTGATGGGACAAAGGTCTTACTTAAATGTGGATATTTTGAAAAGTTTTGATGATTAACCCTTTTGGTATTATCCCATACTGGTTTGCCCTCCCTTTGACCAGTATTAACCATATTTTTCAGCTTAGGCTCTTGACTCTTTTTGTCATGGAAATTACAGTCTTTGATCAAATGGTCAGTACTTTTACAAACAAAACAAGCTTTTACTTTCCTAAAACCAATTCCTTGTTTCTTAGAATTTTGACCACTTTTATCATCTCTAGTCTTAACTGTTTGAGTCTCAGGTCTAACTGTTTGCACTTCAGACACTTCTTCCTCATCATCTGAGGTCCAATCCTCAATGATAACTCTATCTCTGTTAATTTTAGGATTAGACACAACTGACTCACTGGCTGACTTAGGTTTTACAGTATTTGCATCATTTGTTTGACCTGTAGTCTCACTTGTTTTAGTATTAAGCTCAGATGTTTGTGATTCAATGATTTTATTCCTTATGGCATATTCATCTAACCCAGCAAAAGATATGTCAGCTCTTGGGGTTAAGAAGTTCCCTGTAATGGGAGGGGGAACAGCTTTATACCCCTCTGCTTTGGAAGACCTATCATTAGCTGATGTGGAATCTTCATCACTAGATCTGCCATCAAAAACACTAAAACTATTCTCACTATCAGTTTCATGATTGCTACTTAATTCATTCAATTGTGTGCTATATCCTAAACCAGTTTTATCTCTAGCACTCATTTGACTGTTAAGTATTTCATCAAGATTCTTGGTTGATTCTTCCCATTTTGCAATCTTATCTTTTAATTCATCTCTTTCCTTAACAACCTTCTCTAATTCCAGATTTAAGTTGTTAATTTTTATTTCTCTACATTTAAGCTCATAGTTTTGAAATTCATATTTCTCACCCCAAGCCAATTCATTCTTTTCATGTCCAAGAATCCTAGCTTCTAGTGACTCTAAGGCTATCTCATAACCCCTGATTTCTAGTTTTGCTTTGTTATGTTTTTCTCTTTCACTATCAAAGTTCTTTTGAAGAGTTTTAAAAGATTTAAGACATTGTTTAGAATAGTTTTGTACCTTATTGTCAGAAGAACTTGATGAGCTTGAAGAGGAGATGGCCATCTTACAGGTTTGATTGTAGATCTGCTTCAAACAATGGAGTTCTTCTTATTCAGAGTTTCCACACAAGCTTTGATACCACTTGTTGGATCGATTTACTGAATAGATCTAAACCTTCAACTTGCAGATAGTTTGCTCCTTTAGATAATTTTAAAGCAACGATATTGAAACATTGAGTGAACACTATTGATTATGCGGAATCTAATCAATAATGCTAAGAAGAACAATAATGAATACCACAAAAGAACTTTTATATTAAACTTTGAATCTGCCTAGGATACAGATGCGGAGTTTTGCAAAACTGAAAAATGTTTTACAATCTCATAGGCAAAGTACCTAATCGTTGCAGTGTAGTATAGGCAAGACTTGGGGGTTGTTATCGTTCTCTAAGGAAATAGTTTGGGTAGGCTCAAATCAAATATCACTAAGGTTTAAGGGTTGAGAGAAGATTATTTTGTATTTTTATATTTTTTTAGAAAGCAAGTAAAATCTCAGGTTTGAAGGGGGTTTGTTTTAAACTAATTAACTACTAAACTAATTATAATCTAATCTAACTATTTGGAAACTCGTATAGGTAAACAAACGTGCTCATTTAATCATGAACTACTTCTTAGTTTGATCTTCCTATTCCTATTGCCCGTCACCCTTGCGGTGTAATGTGTAAGTATTTCTGAATTCATGAACAAATTGCACGAACTCGCCGTCTATCCGTTAAGACAACGCACAAGTAAGGTAGTATGAAGACTATTATAGGGCTCCTAAGAGTATATTACATGCATTTAAACATTTAAAAGGTGATCAACCATATTAGGGCAATGTAGTATGAAGACTATTGCGATGGTATCCTTTCTACACAATCATGTTTCCCTTTACGTCTTCGCAAGCAATTAAGAATCTAGTTTTCTAGAGCCTAACGCGCACACCACCAACAAGAAGCATTAGTAAAAGGAATTACAAACCAAGTTTCATGCAATCATAAGCAAACACTAATAAATTTAGCTTAACATGTTAATAGAAAGCGAATAACATTTAATCAAACAATACATAGACATATCGAAAGATTAAAGGGATAAAAGATCTTCATTTTAATTAAATAAGGAGTAATGGTGGATATAATAGGGTTTGAGAACCCTAAAATCGACCTAAAGACTGATAAAAATCATTCCTTAAATATTCCTCATGAATTCCACACTTTAAACTGAAAAACTAGGGTTTGTATATATAGGAAATCAATCACGACGGCGTCGCTTGTAAATTGCGATGCCATCTCCCCGCCAAATATTCTAGGGCTTCTTTAAATTGGCTACTTTTGACGCCGTCGCCAAAGTTCCTGATGGCTTTAGTCTTCTGACGTCGTCGCAAGGAATTGAGACACCGTCTCCACGGTATGTATGCGTTTTTGATATCCAAATTCGTGTAGAGTTGAATTCTTGTCCGTTTCTTCCCAAATTGAGTCCAAGTCACGTGTATTTCCTTCGAATGCCATCCAAGTTCTAAAAACACAAAAAGAAACTATTAAGCACGTATTTTCAACATATTTTCATGATTTATGGGGTTAAATGACCTTGAAAAAGTGTATAGAATGACACATCATCAATCCACGCAGGTTTTTGTCTTGTAGATAGCAATAGGCTCAATAGAATTGGTAACTTGTTGGGCTACAATCTGCTCAATTTCCGCAGAACTCATTCCTTGTCTCGTAGTTGGCATTGTTCTTCAAAATCACAAGAAATATAATATATGATGAGATTTCGTCCAAAGTAAAACCACGACACGCAATGAGTATAATATATATATCAAAATATATATATATATATATATATAATATGATATATATATATATATATATATATATATATATATATAGTGACATCACGACACGCAGAGGTATAAGACGTAATCAACCATGGCAAAAATAAATCAACATCACAAATAGTATAATCATAACCAACAGCATAGGTTAATACTTAATACATCGTTTTACATGAATAAAAAGAGTATAAGTTTCTCGTTAACTCTACCAACCGAGTACTACTCAGTTTAGTAAGGTATAGTGCAAAAGGAGCTACAAATGATACTAATCTATCTGTCTATATACCAAAGTGCCTCTTAATCTCCCATAGACGAGCCTCAATGTCCTGTGCTCGACTCTGTAGCTCAGCCATCTCAAGCCTGTCAACCCTACAAGATTCCCACAAATTTGAAATATCCATCTTTGCAGGTCTAAGTGAAGCCTATAGCGCCTCAGCTCGCTGCTCGGCAGCCTCAGGCCTAGCATGTAGTGCTTCAACATCCTGCCTTGTCATATCAGCCCCCTAAAGGCGAACTTTGTCTTTAGTCTGTCTAATATGGCTCTACTCAAGACGAGTCTCTGCATCCTCGATCTGACTACGCAGCTCTGTAATATCAAGTCTATCGGTCTCTTGAGAATCTTGTAAATATTTGGCTTGCTGCTCAGCAGCCACTATTCAGAGCTACAATAGTGTGACCCTATCTTTAGTAATCCTCAACGAGTCTCGGGTAACCATATCATGCTGCTCTGAGGTCACAACTTTAGCACGAAGGGTCACAGTCTCCTACTCAGCAGATGTCAGTGCTACTGTTGCTGGTGCAGGTGGTGATACTGGTGTTGGTGGTGATACTGGTGGTAGTGTTGGTGA
Source organism: Tanacetum coccineum (assembly GCA_026074375.1). Classification (NCBI taxonomy): domain Eukaryota; kingdom Viridiplantae; phylum Streptophyta; class Magnoliopsida; order Asterales; family Asteraceae; genus Tanacetum; species Tanacetum coccineum. Next base: position 697 of record BQNB010006043.1, on the reverse strand, counting down.
AAGCGATCTGGATCTCTTACGAGATGATGATGGTAATAGTGATGTTGGTGGTAAAGATGGTGATGTTACTGGTGGTGGTAATGGGATCTCTTATCCCGGTCAAAGGAAAAACAAAAATGGTAGGTAGGGATCAGGTAGGTGGTGGCTGAATAACTGGTGTCAAAGCAGTCTGAGTCTGGAGTTACTCACCAGTCTCAGTTAGATCCACGTCTGGTGAGTCATCCTCTACTGGCTTGGAGTCCAAGTCAGAATCCGGTGAGTAATCAGGCAAAGCCGGCACATAATCCGGTGATAGCGGTGCATATACAACAGGTAGAGTGGTGTCCTCGTCCTTAGAATCAGACAGGATGATAAGTGGGATGAATATTCTGGTGCGTGACGTAACAGAAGTATGGGGTGTAGTCATAGTGTTGTGACAACCAAGGGTTTATATAAATAACTTTCATATATGGCAAGTGTAAAATGTACGTAAGGCAATGTAAATGCATGTATAGGAAATGTAAGCATGTAGTGTTATGCACATGAAAAGTTTAATTTGATGCAATGTTTACGTGATGGTTATAGTCTAGGTATAATATAAGGCAAGTGTAAAATGTACGTAAGGCAATGTAAACTGTAGGTCCTTGGTCTTGGATCTATATAGCCTTTGTAAGATAATAGTTAACTTGAATAAATCTAAATCAACTATGTGAGAGAC
>BQNB010006042.1:34424-99294 GCA_026074375.1 Tanacetum coccineum | reverse complement strand
AGTATTGGATTGATAAATCTTTAAAGTCCTGATTATGAAAATGGTGAGAATAAAAACAAAAAGAGAGATGTGTAATAAAAACAGAAAGAGTGATTTGGTGAGTAAAAGAATTGAGAGAATTTGTGAGCTGAAAAACAGAAAGAGAGATGTGTGATAAAAACAGACAGAGTGATTTGGTGAGTAAAAGAATTGAGAGAATTTATGAGCTGAAAAACAGAAAGAGAGTTAAATATAGCAAAAACATATAGAGAGAATTTGTAAGTTAAAATATTAAATTGATGATGGCAAAGCTGATTAGAATGGAATTGAAGTTAATGCTGTTAATTCAAAGTTAATGCTGCTAGGCATAAACTTAATACTGCTGGTATAAGTTAATGTTGCTAGGCATAAACTTACTGCTGCTTGGAAAGTTAATGTTGTTAGGCTTAACTTACTGCTGAGTTACTACTGCTGGGTTACTTACTACTGTTAGTTGAAAGTTAATGCTGTTAGGCATAACTTACTATTGCTAGCGAACGTTAATGTTGTTGAGGGTATTTATATAAATACTTCGATTAAGGGTTTCATTCAATCTTTTACTCGATTTCAATCTTTGATATACTCTCTAATCATAAACCCTAACTCAATTTTATCGTTAATCATCAAAAACCATCACAATGTCTGCTCTAAAGTTTGCTAATTCTCACAACATGGTCGCGTTCTTGGCTAAACCCACTGAAAGTGAAGGGTTTAAGCAAATTGTAGATTTCTTGAATGCGAATCCTATCAAATATGCGTTAACGGTTAATCCTACAATCTATACTTCACGTATTGAGCAGTTTTGAGCTACTGCAAAGGTGAAAACTGTTAATGGAGAAGTTTAGATACAAGCCCTAGTAGATGGGAAGAAAGTGATCATCACTGAGACAAGTGTAAAAAGAGATCTTCAATTGGAAGATGCTAAAGGAATTGAATGTCTACCCAATGCTGATATTTTTGAGCAACTTTCTTTAATGGGGTATGAAAAACCTTCTCAGAAACTTACATTTTACAAAGCTTTCTTTTCTCATCAAGGGAAGTTTTTGATTCATACTATTCTGCAATGCCTAAGTGCTAAGTCTACTGCATGGAACGAATTTAGTAGCACTATGGCCTCTGCAATAATCTGCTTAGCCACAAACCAGAAATTCAACTTTTCTAAGTATATCTTTGAAAGTATGGTGAAGAATGTGGATAGTAGTGTTAAATTTCTAATGTATCTAAGGTTTATGCAAGTCTTTCTTGATAAACAAGTTGGTGATATGTCTACTCATGATGAAATTTTTATTACACCCTCTCACACAAAGAAGGTATTTGGTAATATGAAAAGGGTTGGGAAAGGATTATCTGGAACAGTTACACCTTTATTTCCAACCATGATGGTTCAAGATCAGGAAGAAATGGGTGAAGGTTCAGCTAATCCTACTGATCCCCATCACACACCCATTATTACTCAACCATCAACATCTAAACCCCAGAAGAAACAAAAACCAAGGAAGCCAAAGAGAAAAGACACTGAGATTCCTCAATCTAGTGGTCCTACAGAGCCTATAGCAGATGAGGCTGCCAATGAGGAAAATGTACCTACACATTCCAATGATCCACTGCTCAGTGGTGAGGATAGTCTAAAACTCAATGATTTGATGGAAATTTATACCAAATTGCAACAGAGAGTCCTTGACCTGGAAAATACTAAGACTGCTCAAGCACAGGAGATTTCAAGTTTGAAGTTGAGAGTCAAGAGGTTAGAGAAGAAAGGAGGGTCAAGAACTCACAAGCTCAAAAGACTATTCAAGGTTGGTAGATCTGCACAAGTTGTTTCCTCTGAAGATGAAGGTTTGGGTGATCAGGAGGATGCATCCAAACAGGGGAGGAAAATAGATGACATTGACAAAGATGCAGAGGTTACTTTGGTTGATGAGACTCAGGGGAGGTATGGTGATGATTTGGTGTTTGACACAAGTGTTCTTGATGGTGAAGAAGTGTTTGCAGGACAGGATGTGGTTGAGAAGGAGGTTAGTACTGCTGATCCAGTTACTACTGCTGGTGAAGTAGTTACTACTGCTAGTGTTGAAGTTAGTGCTGCTACCACTACAACAACAACTGCTATCACTGAAGTTGATCTCACTTTGGCTCAAGCATTGGCTGAATTGAGGAGTGCAAAACCTAAGGTTGTGGTACAAGAGCCAGTGCAGAGTACAACCACAACAACACCTTCAACAATACCCAAAGCTAAAAGCATTACTTTTAGAGACCCTGGTGAATCTACAACAAGAACAACACTAACACCAATACCTTCAAACATCAAGGATAAAGGCAAAGCTAAGATGATTGAACCTGAGAAGCCTTTGAAGAAGAAAGAACAAATAAGACTTGATGAAGAACTTGCTTTCAAGCTACAAGCTGAAGAAGAAGAACAAGCAAGACTTGCAAGAGAGAAGGCTGAGAAAGTTGAAGAAGCCAACATTTCATGGGATAATGTGCAAGCAATGATAGAGGCTGATAGGTTATTGGTGAAAGATTTACAAGCAAGAAAGCAAGAAGAAAATTCACAGAGTAAGAGAAGGGCACAAGCAAGAGAGCAAGAAGAATTGATAGATGAAGAGAAGGCAAGATTGTTTGTAGAACTCTTGGAGAAGAGAAAGAAACACTTTGCAGCATTAAGAGCTTAAGAAAAGAGGAACAAGCCACCAACTAAAGCACAAAAGAAAAGTACAATGTCAACTTATCTGAAACACATGGCTGGTTACAAGCAAAGTCAATTAAAGAACAAGTTATTTGAAGAAATTCAGAAGTTATTTGATAAAGCCATGACAAGGGTAAACATGTTTGTTGTTATGGATACTGAGTTGGTGAAAGAGAGCTCAAAGAAAGCTAAAGCAGAGATGGCATAAGAGAGTAGTTCTAAGAGAGCAAGAGAAGAGCTAGAATAAGAGGTAGCAAAGAAACAAAAAATGGAAGATGATAAAGAGAAAGAAGATCTTAAAAAATGCTTTGAGATTGTCCAAGATGATGAAGTGGCAATTGATGCTATAACCCTAGATACCAAGCCTGCACCTATTGTAAATTTCCAGATTCATAGAAAAGGAAGGAATGGATATTATGAAATAATGAGAGCTAATGGAAGGTCCAAGATATACTTATTGTTTAGTCAGCTGGTCAAAATCTTTAACATAGAAGATTTGGAAAATCTATGGAAGTTGGTTATAGTTAATCATGGGAATACAAGGCCAAAAGAAGGCTATGAAAGAGTGCTATGGGGTAATTTAAAGACTATGTTTGAACATCATGTAGAAGATCTAATATGGAGGAATTTACAAGGAAAGAAAGTATTGCTTTAGAGGCTATATGATTCCTGTGGAATTCACTTTGTGAGGTTTAAAGATATGCATGTCTATATGCTAATAGAGAAGAGATATCCCCTTACACTTGCAACAATCACTAATATGTTGAATAAGAAGCTAAAATTTAATTATTGGAATGAAATGTGTTATCAGCTTCTTAAGCTTATGACAAAACAGCTCAAGAAATAGTAAAGTGTTTAGAAGCATCCTTCTGGTGATTATGAAGCTTTTAATGAAGAAACCTGAGATTTTTAAAGAAGAATATCAAGTTTAGGGGAGGATTGTTAGGATTAAAAGACTTCTTGATGATCTTGAAGTTACTGCTGCTAAGGTTAGAGTTACTGCTGCTAAGTATAAATTAGTGTTGTTAGTAATCTTAATGAAAAATATGCTAAGTAGTTAGTACTGCTAGTTACTACTGCTAGTGTAAGTTACTACTGCTAGTGTATATTAGTCCTGCTAGTTACTACTGCTAGTATAAGTTACTACTGCTAGTATATGTTACTACTGCAAGTTACTACTGCTACTGTAACTTAGTACTGCTAATGAAGATTGAAGAAAACTTTCTAAGTAGTTAATGCTGCTTGTATACAGTTAGTGTTGCTGGTACAAAAGTTACTACTGTTGGTGTGAAAGTTACAACTGCATAAAGATTACAACTGCTGGAAGAGTTTATGCTGACAGAGAAAAGATCAAAGACTTATTAGAGAAAAGATAAAGATTGTTTATGTGATAAGTATGATATATTTTTGTAAAAGATACGTATAATTTATTTGTTTAGAAGATCATGATAACTTAGGAAAATATTGTAAGCCGGTTAGGACTCCTTGGTGTATAAAAGGAGGTCCTAGGGCATAGAGTTAGCTATCTAGAAATTGTTTATTTTGATATCTATATAGCTTCAAGGTTTTGTAACCCTAACACTATTATGAGTGTTCGCATTATATTGAGGTTGAAAGTTTGGTAAACTGTTTTTTATTGATCTTATTCATTACTGTTTCATTGAAATTCTTCTTAATATCATTAACTAGATTCCGCATAGTCTTTGATATTCACAATCAAAGTTTCTATCATAGTTGTTTTGAATTTATTCAATACAACTTAGCCTTATACAAGCTAAGCAAGATCTATTCTATTAGGATCAACAGTCAACTAGAGTCCCGTTTGGATCCTCATCTAGTATTAAGTTTTCCACCATGGGAATGTCAACAGGATCACATTGGTCTAAACCAAATTTATTAAGCATTTCAAGAGCGTATTTAGATTGGTTTATGAAGATGCCTCTAGGATTTTGAGAAATTTGAGGTCCTAAGAAGAAAGACATTTGTCCCATCATTGTCATCTTAAAATGGTCGCTCATTTAATCTGCAAAGTTATCAGAGAAAATAGGATTTGTGGAGGCAAATATGATTTCATCGACAAAGATTTGTACCGATAATATATGCTCTCCTTCATTCTGTATGAACAAATTCAGATCAACTGTACCTTTGATGAATTGTTGAGATAGCAAGAACTTTGATAGTAAGTCATACCAAGCCCTTGGAGCTTGTTTCAGTCCATACAATGCCTTCTTTAGTCAGAAAACATGTGTTGGATGATCTTGATCAATAAATCCTTCAGGTTGACTAAAGTATACTTCTTCTTTGAGAATACCATTAAGAAAGGAAGTCTTCACGTCCATCTGAAATACTGTCATATTCTTGTGAGCAGCAAAGGCGACGAAGATGTGAATGGATTCAATACGCGTAACCGGTGCAAATGATTCTTCAAAATTTATCCCCTCTTCCTGACGAAAACCTTTAGTAACTAATTTAGCCTTATTTTTCAACACCCTGCCATATTCATCAAGTTTCACTTTAAAGATCTACTTTAGGTTGATGATCATAACTTTAGATGGTCTTGGTACTAATTTCCATATTTCAAGTCATTCAAACTCATGAATTTCTTCTTGCATGGCTTCAATCCAACTAGATTCCATCATGGATTCTTTATAATTCTTAGGCTCGACTTTTGTCAAGAAGGCGTGAAAGTAGCACCATAAGGCATTAGTAACAAGTTTACATCTAGTTAAACCAGTTTGGATGGATTGCTGATGATTGTCACTTAGGGATGATCCTTTGTGCATCTTCTGGTGTTGATATAAGGTTGTTAGAAGGTGTTTATGTTTGAAGTGTCTACAATCCTTGATGATGACTCAACTGAGCTGGTTTCTAGAGAAGCAAATGGATTTGTAAAAGTGTCACTATCAAACTCTGCTTCTTCTTCATTATTTGGTTCTTTAACATTTGTAGAATTGATTGAAGGAGATGTTAATTCATTATTTGGTGAAGTACTTGGAGAGGGAGCATCTTGATCAATGGTAGTAGAAGAAGAAGCTCCGGCTGTATCTGGTGGAGGTAGAGTTGCAACGGAAATTGTTGTAGATACATCACTTAGAGGTTTGAAGTACTCATCGAACATGGGTTGAAATAGCAAATCCTAATCATTCTTTGTAGGAGGTTTAGCTGATGTTGAAGCAGCCTGGTTTTGCACGAGTCCTGAACTAATGTGTCCAGAAGTCATCCCTTGAAGTTCAGGTCCTGAACCGTGTTGTTCAGAAGCCATTTTGGTAAGTTTATCAAATTGTATATTCATTGTTTCCATTATCAGTCTGGTCCTTTTGTTGTAGATTTGATAAGCCTTTTTGCATGGTGAGTACCCAATGAAGATTCCAATGTCTGCTTTAGGCTGTAGTTTACCAAGATCCTCAAAATTATTTGTTGGATAGCATAATGCACCAAAAACATGAAGATACTTGAGTTTTGGTTTGCGATCTCTGAGTAGTTCATATGGAGTCTTATTGTAGCGAGGATGGATAATGGAGCAGTTTTGAGTATAACATGCAATAGCAACAGCTTCAGCCCATAGGAAAAATGAATATTTGGAGAATATAAGCATGGTCCTTATAGCCTCTACCAACGTATAGTTACGCCTTTCAACTACACCGTTTTGTTGTGGGGTACGTGCAATGGATCTGTGATGAGTAATTCCAACATTTTCCATATAATTTCGTAGTGTCTGATTGATAAACTCTGTGCTTTTGTCGGCACGAAGATATCTTACTGTTGCATTAAGACTGACTTGAGCTTGCTTTAAAATTTTGATAATAATCTCTGGAGTTTCATCTTTTATCCTCAAAAACTTCACCCTAGTAAACCGAGAATCAACAATGACAAGAATATATCTTTTCCTGTTTATACTTGCCACCCGCATAGGTCTACACAGATCCATATTTAGCATTTGAAGTTTCTCATTTGTACTTGGTTCAAGCTTATGTGGATGGGGTTCTTTCTTACTTTTACCCATTTGACATGCTGAGCACAAGTAATCTTTAGTATACTTCAATTTGGGTAAGCCTTTGACAAGACCTTGTTTAGCAAGCTGATTTATAGTGCCAAAGTTCTAATGAGACAAACGATGGTGCCATAACCAAGATTTTGTCTTTAAGGCTTTAGAGAGTAAACAAATTGGAGAAGACTTCATCATTTCGTCTATTAAGATTGTGAACTGATTAGAACCATGAGATCCCGAAAGTAGATTAACACCTTCCAAGTTATGTACAAAGCAAGTGTGTTTTCTGAATGCTACTTCAAGATTCGAATCACAAAATTTCCCAACAGGGAATATGTTATGACCAAGACCTTCTACATAGTAAACTCGTAAAATTGTAATATTTCCAATTTGTAGATCTCCGTATAATAGCTGCAAAGTGGTCGTTGCTAAATCTGACCGAACCAATAAACATGGAAACAAAATTAATGAGCTTGTCATGGTGTCTAGTCATGTGCTTGGAACAACCAGAATCTAAATACCAAACAACAATTTCTATAATTTGCACAGAAAAGAAAAAGAAAACTATTTACAAAAGTCTAGATCCCCAACTTTTGATTGGGTTCCATACTGTTAGCAATCCTAAGTTACACCTAGTGTTGTACCGGTTGTAGGATACTTCTTGTTGGATCCCACCTTAATAGATTGAATTCCTTAAGCTTGTTTAAGGTTTAGTTATATTAGGTAAATCTAACACAACTATAGTAGAAACTTTGTTAAGTGTATTAAAGATTATGTGGAATCTAATCTTTAATATTAGAAGAATTCTTAATGAAATAGTAACACAAGATCACAATTCAACAAACAATAAAAGATCCAATATTATTAAGAATAATACGAATACTCTCCTAGTATTAGGGTTACAAAACCTTGAAGCTATGACAATTCTATGAATGACTCGTTTTTGGTGATATGAATCTTTATGCTCTAGGACCTCCTTTTATACACCAAGGAGTCCTAGTTGATTTACAATATATTCCTAAGACTTAGAATATTCTCTATGATCTATTCTATAAATAAGTAATACTTATTACGTAAGTAATCTTGATCTCCAAACAATCTTTATCCTTTCTTCTGTCTTTATCCTTTCTCTGATAGTAGAAACTCTTTCAGCAGTCTTAATCTTTGAGCAGTAGTAACTTATACACCAGCAGCATTAACTGAGCACAAGCAGTAGTAACTACTTAGAATATTTTCTTCAATCTTCACCAGCAGTACTAACTTTACACTAGCAGTACTAACTTTATACTAGCAGTACTAATATATACTAACAGTAGTAACTGTGAACTAGCAGTACTAACTTTATACTAGCAGCACTAACTACTTAGCATATTTTTCATTAAAGTTAATGAACAACACTAACTTTAGCTTAGCAGCAGTAACACAAACCTGAGCAGCAGTAACTCTAAGATCATCAAGAAGTCTTTTAATCCCAACAATCCTCCCCTAAACTTGATATTCTTCTTCAAAATCTCAAGTTTCTTCATTGAAAGCTTCATTAATCACCAGGAGGATGCTTCCAAATACTTCATTGATTTTTAATCTGTTTTGTGAGAAGTTTAAGAAGCTGATATGCCATTTCATGAAATGATCAGCCTGTGCTTCTTTGTTTAACCATATTAGTAATTGGTCGCAGGGTGTAAGATGATATTTCTTCTCTACCAACATATAGATCTGCATGTGTTGCATCTTTAAGAAATGTACTCTACAGTAGTCATATAGCTTCTATTCCAACACTCTGTAATCTTGTTGATTTCTCCATAATGTATCTTCTACATGTGGTTCAAACATTGCCTTTAGATCACACTATAGCACTCTGTCATAGCCCTCCTCCGGCCTTGTTGACCCATGTTTAGCTTTTACCAATTTCTACAGAGTTTCCAAATCTTCCCTGTCAAAGCTTTTGAGCATATGACTGATACTAAGTACATCTTGTACTGATCCATCAGCCCTGATTATCTGGTAATAGGTTTTATTTCACTTCTTATATGGATTTCTAGTCAACAATGCTTGGTGGTCTGAACAGCCAAAGGAATTGCAATCAATTGCTACTTCATCCTTTATCAGGTTCAATTTCCATGGCTCTTTAATCTTAGAGTGGCTTCTTGATCATCATTCTACTCAGCGGGTTTATTAAACATCATCCACCTTTGCTTTTTAGTGTCCTCTATGTTCCAGCTCAGTTCCTGCTTCTTTTTGAACTTCTTCACCTAAAATCTGTTCTGTGAGGTCACAAATGTATTCACCCTATTGAAAGCTTTGTCAAACATCTTTTGAATAGAATCAAAAGATTTATTCTTCAAGTCTTTGGGCTTCCTTCCTTCCATATTCTTTAAGTAAGTACTCATGATTTTTCTTTATTAAACTTGGGTTGGTGGTTTGTTCCTCTTCTTTTCTGCTCTTTTAGCTTCAAAGTATTTTCTTCTTTGCTCTAAGAATTGTACAAATAATCTTGCATTTTCTTCATTAATCAATTCTTCTTGCTCTTGTGCTTAGCAATCTGTGGCAAACTGGCTAATCAGCTTCAACCATAGCTCTGAATATCATCCTATTCTTCAGTCAATTTACATTGGCTTCAATCTTTCTCCTTGCAGTCTCTCCTCTTCTTCAAACTAGCTTGTAATTTGGAAGATTTTCTTCATCATGCCCTACTTAGATCTTCTTTTTATAGATTCATAGTTCTTCTACCATTATTCCTTTACCTTTGTCTTGAACTTTTGCATGTGATGGTTGTGAAGAAATTGTTGTTGTTGTAGATGTACCTAGCTCAGTAAATGACATTTCCTTTCCTTGGAAGTTGGAATTATTGCAGTTGTTATAGTTTGTAGCAAGCACGAACCTTTGTACTGGCAGCAACTAAACTGGTATAATTGGTCTTCTACAAACCATTAGCTTTTTACCTGGGTTTTACACTTTTTTTAACAGCTGGGCAGGCTGAGCCAAAGTTACTTCTTCAACCGTCAAATTCACATCGTTAACAGCAACTTTTGTTCTGCTAACACTCATCACAGTCAAAGTGTTCACATCAAAAATATCATTCATCTTGATCCATTAACCAGTGTAATATCTTCATCGATCAATAGCATTTATCCTCCCCTGTTTGGATGCATCCTCACCCAAACTTTCTTCATCTCCAAAGGATTATACCCTAGCTGTAAGACTAACTTTATATAACTTTTTAAGCCTATAAGTTCTTGACCTCTTTTTTTGTTCAAGTTTCTTGACCCTCCTCTTTAAACTAACAATCTCTTCATGTTGTATGGCTTTGTCTTCTCCAAATTCAAGAACTCGTTGTTGTAAATTTGGTTTAGTTCCTTCTAATTCATTAACGTTTCAGACTATCTCCCAATTTCGAAGTGATGCTTCCTCTTGCGGAGTAGTGGATCATTAGTAAGTTTAGATACACTCTCATACCTCAGTTTTTGAGCAATTGTATCCCTCCATGGTTCTTGGTGCTTGGGGACCCCACATGAAGTAGTTCCTAAGGAACTAGATTCATTAGGTGTTTCCTTGGATTAGGTCTTAGCTATGTTACCACTATCTTGCTCTACTTCTAAGCTAGAAGCAGTAGTGGCAGCCCTCACCAAACTAGAATATCCAACTCTTTATAGACAGCCTCATCTACTACATGTTTAGTAGGACCACTAGACTGAGGTATCTGAGTGTCCTTTCTCTTTGGCTTCCTAGGTTTTTGTTTCTTTTGAGGTTTAGGAGATGGTTGAATAATGGTGGGTGTGTGATGGGGATCAGTAGGAATTGTTGAACCTTCACCCATTTCTTCTTGATCTTGTACCACCATTGTTTGGAATAATGGTGTTTCCCTTCCAAAAAAAACCTTTCCCTACTCTTTGTATATTTCCAAATATCTTCTTAGTGTGAGAGGGTGTAACATAAATCTTATTATGATTTGACATCCCTTCCAGTTGCTTATCCAAAAAAGACTTGTATAAACCTTAGATACATCAAAAAAAATTGCCCATATTATCCAAGTTCTTCACCATAGTTTCAAAAAATGTTTTGGATAAGTGTTGAACTTCTGATTTGTTGCTAAGCAGATAATAGTAGATGCCATAGTGCTACTAAACTCATTCCATGCAGTAGTCTTAGAACTTAGGCATTGTAAAATAGTATGAACCAGAAATTTCCATTGTTGGGAAAAGAATGCCTTATAGAAAGTAAGCTTCTGTGAAATTTTCTCATACCCCATCAGTGTAAGTTGTTCAAAGATGGTAGAATTGGGTAGACAATCAACACCTTCAGCATCTTCTAGTTGACGATCCCTTCTCACAGTTGATTCAGTTATGATTATCTTCTTCCCATCCACTAGGGCTTGTAACTGTACGTTCCCATTGACAGTTTTAGCTTTGACAGTAGACCAGAACTATTCTATGCACGAAATGTATATAGTGGGATTGATCATTAGTGCATATCTTATAGGGTTTGCATTTAGAAAATCCACAATTTGTTCAAACCCTTCACTTTCTGCGGGTTTAGACAAGAACACGACCATGTTGTGAGTATCAGCAAACTTTAGAGTCGTCATTGTGTTGGGTTTTGATGATGGATGACAAAATTAAGTTAGGGTTTATGATTAAAGAGTATATAAAAGAGTGAAATTAATTAAATGAGTGATTGGAACCACTTAAATTCGAGTATTTATTGAAAATTCCCTTACTCAACAGCATTTAACCATCACAGCATTAGTAAGTTTGCTTGGCAGCTGAACTTTCAACAGTAGTAGTACGTTTATGCCTGACAGCTTTAAAAGTTCAACAACTGTAGGTAAGTTATTGCCATGTGGAAGCATTAACTTTCTCAAAGCTAGTAGTAAGTTTATGCCTGATAGCATTAACTTTCAACAGCAGTAGTAAGTTTATGCCTAGCAGTATTAACTTTTAACAGCAGTAGTAAGTTTATGCCTAGCAACATTAACTTTCAACTCCATTCCAAACTTAAGATCCATTAAAAAATAAAGGTCCTCTCTTTCTATTTTTAACTTACTATCTCTTAATTCTTTTAATCTCATTGTCACTCTGTCTATGTTATAGCACATCAGCTCTCTTTTCTGTTTTTATGCTCATCTTAATTCTCTCTAATTCTTTTTTTTATGCTCACCAAATCACTCTGTCTGTTTTTACACAGCTCTCTTTTTGTTTTTTATTCTAACCAACTCTCTCAATTCTTTTAGCTCACCAACACTCTGTTCAATCTAACATTTTTCTTTGCTTTTCCTGCAAAATGTTAGGTCTAAACCAAGTAAAACACAATCCATAGTTCATAAATCTAACACATTTATGAGACATACTAAAGAGATTAAACTGTAACTCGCTCACAAATATACATTTTCAAATATAAATTCCAGTTTTAATGGTACCTTTTCTTGTAATTTTCCTCCTATAAGGTTCCCTTCAAAAGCACGTATTCCTCCTTCTATCTCTTCATAGTCTGAAGATGAGGACATGTTCCCTGTATGTGCCTTGTGCATCTAATAATCATACTCCTTTATCTTGTAAATTCCATTTGTGATTGCCGCACTTTGATATAAGATAAAATCTAAGTTTCTTTTGGGGACCCAAGCCATCACTGATCTGGTTCTGCCTTGTTTGCTTCAATATAAGCAAAGGCTTTTTAAGGATAATGAGTTGATGCACTGTTATGTTTAGAAACTTGGTCTAAAAACTTTTAGTCTTTGGTTTCCAAACCCACATGCTATGGCTTTAACAGCAATTAAAAATATTTTCCTTTATCAGCATTACTACTGGTTTGGCCTAAGCAGCATTATACTACTGCTTTTGGTCCTACAGATATTATCATTATTTTCCTTTATCAGTATTCACCATATGATTAAAATTTACTGTTTTTAAAGTTGTATTTTGTGAAAAAGGGCCTACCTACAGTTAAAAATGTGCCTTTTAGAATGATATGACATGGTCTTGAAGCTTCTTTGTTGTTTTTCGTTTTGTGAGCTAGCTTTAACTTGTATAGCAATTTAATGATACTAAGCCAGACTTCATTAGTACTGCTCTTGGAACCATGTTCTTTTTAGCACAGGGGTGAGTCTTTTTAGCAAATTTTTGGTGATTTACCCTTTGAGCATTGTTCCAAACAGGTTTTACCATCCTTTGATTTTGAAATTGTTTTTGATGGTAATTGCAATCAACCTGCAAATGATCAAAACTTCCACACACATAACATGCCTTATTAAACATCTCAAAATTGCTTCCTAGTCTTTGAGACATCATATTGTTCCAATTTCTTTGATTGCCTCTTGGACTGTGAGTGTTTTGCCTATGTTTCTCAACTTGTTTAACAGTTTTCCTAGCAGTTTTCTCTTGTTGCTTAGGTTTGACAAACTCTATCTTAGCAATACTAGGCTTAACTGTTTTCTTCTTAGTTTTAGTTTGAGACACATTTTCTTCCTCACTATCTGACACCCAATCTTCAATAATTAGAGAATCATTAGACTTCCTAACTACCTTAGACACTTCTTCATCAGACTTTCTGTTCTCAACTACAGGCTTATTAACAAACTCATCTAAACCAGTAAAAGACAAGTCAGGTGTTGGAGGCATGAAGTTTCCTGTGTAGGGAGGTGGAACTGCATTATAGCCTTTTAGCCTTTCTTGCAGTTGGTCTACAATTGACTTTCTATATAAGTTTGTTTAAGCTTTTAGATGCATTTTAAAATTTGTCTACATTAAATTGAATTCCATCTTTTTCTTTTTGAGTTATTCTAGCTTCTTCCTGAGCTCTCTGATAGCTATATCTTTACATTCATTTTTAAATTTTAAGACCTTTATATCTTGTGAATAAATAGACTCATTTGCCTTATAAACTTTAAGTTTTCTCTTCTACTGCACTCTAATCTTGACTATTAGCTAAACCTTTAACTCTGATTTCATATAATCTTTATTAGTTAATCATATTGATTTTTTAAGGGTTTTCAAACAGTTTTCAAACAAGTTTTAAGCAAATTTGATTTGTGTAGATACCTCTGTGTTAGAACTTGAAGATGAGTAAAGCCATGCGAGTGCATAATTAGGTCCTCCTCTGCTTGATCACTCCAGTCATACCCACCAAGACCATTTTCCAACATGACACCAAAGCTATGGAAGTGGATGTTTCTACAGGCACAATCCTTCTTGTGCTTTCCTTGTTCTTGTAGTCTTGATTTCTTGGAGCTCTGGCCTTCTTTAGCCAAAATCCTCCCTTCGTATGGCAGTTGGAGCACTCCACTTTTGGACTTATCAAAACTAACTAGACTCATTGCCATTGATTAGTAAGATTCCTACCTAATATTTCTGCAAAAACAGTATAGCCCTCATAGTCAACATAGCCATTTGCCATCTCAAATCCATCTCTTCCAAATCATTTGGATGGATTTGTTGCAAGTCCTCATGTGCCAAGTTGTGGTTTATTTTGGTTGATACATGGTTTGCACAAATAACAAATCATTAAGGTTGTCAATTATTAGAATAAGTACTTGAGTATTGCAGTAGAAGAAACTCCATTAGGCAGTATTAATGCTTGTGCTTTATACTAACTACTCCATTTAGTGTTTGCTATTGTTGTTGTTGGAAGAGGACATAAATGCCATTGTTCTGTGTGCTTGAACTTGAGCTAGACATCCCTTTGACTTCTAGTTCATACACCTTAAGGTTGTTGTAGAGATCATCCATGCTCATTGTATCCAAATCAATTTTATTCCTCCACACAACAGCATGTGTGTTCCACTCAGGTGACAAACTTCTTAATAGCTTCTGGTTCACATCTTCTTGTGAAATCGTTTCTCCCAAAGGCTCCAACTGACTCACAAGTTTTTGAACCCTATCAAAAGTTTGATCAAGCATCTCTGAGCTTAGAGCAGTAAAGTTTTCATATTGCTGTTTTAAAAGATTCCTTTGGGTCTTCTTTGTAGCTGCATTCCCACCAAATCTCTATCTATAACTTCCATCAATAACTTAGCATCCTTAATTGAGTTAAACTTTAACTGATGTTCATTAGGAATGCCCATCATTAAAGTACTTCTAGCATTCACCTCTAATCTTTTCTAAGCCTTCTCTTTAGCAGTTTGTAGATGAGGAAGAATTACTTTCTTCAACACTTCCATACACTGTTGTTTTTGGTGCAGTGTTTCCATTCTCTATGACTTCCCAAAGTGCATAGTCTATCATCAGGATGTATTGTTCAATCCCCATCCTCCATAACTCAAATCAACCCGGTATGGAGCATGAGACTTGGTATGCAGCACACCATATTTGTGTGCAAAATCTTGATCTATTCTTCATAGCAAAGTTTCTCAAAGCAACCTGGTCTAATACACTTGTGTCCCAGTTTTAGGATAACTCTTGTTGGATCCCATTCAATAGATTTCGAATTCCTAAGTTGTTTAAGGGTTTAGTTATATTAGAAAATCTATACACCAACTAATAGTAGAAACTTTGTTATAGGGTATTAAAGATTATGCGGAATCTATATCTTGAATATTTATGATATATTCTTATGAATCAGTTACACAAGTCACATTCAACAAACAATAAAAAGTCCAATATTATTATGATTATACGATACTCTCCTAGTATTTTAGGTGTTACAAATACTTGAGCTATGGAATAAACACTTATCAAATCGTAAACTAAAGAGATATTAAAACTCTATACCTGAGGACCCTCCTTTTTACACCAAGGTAGTCCGTTAGGTCGATTTACATTATTTTCCAAAGTCTTAGATTATTCTTTTTGATTATTCTATAAATAATTATACTTTATCCGTAAGTAATCTTGTTCTCCAAACAATCTTTATCCGTTCTTCTTGTCTTTTATTCCTTTCCTGACCAGTTAGAATTCTTTTAGCTGTCTTAATCTTTATTAAGCGAGTAGGGAATTATACACCAGCAGCATTTACTGAGCGCATACAGCAGTAGTAACTAATTAGATTATTTTCTTCAATCTTCACCTAGCCAAA
The DNA here is from genome assembly GCA_026074375.1 of Tanacetum coccineum. Classification (NCBI taxonomy): domain Eukaryota; kingdom Viridiplantae; phylum Streptophyta; class Magnoliopsida; order Asterales; family Asteraceae; genus Tanacetum; species Tanacetum coccineum. The sequence continues at coordinate 83,599 of BQNB010006042.1, read as the reverse complement.
GTCAAGTACTAACTTTATTGTCTAGCTGGACTAATATTATTATTTATTTAGTAACTATGAAATTAGCAATATACTTTTTATACTAGCGTGCATAACGATCTTAGCTTATTTTTTTCATTAAAGTTAATAAACTACACTTAGCATTTGCCGTTGCAGCAGTAACACAAACCCTGAGCGACAGTAACTTTATTGGATCATCAAGAAGTCTTTTAATCCCAACAATGTGGAGCAACGCTATCAGCTTGCCTAGAAGTACATAATTCGAGCAAGGTATGTGATTAAACAATCAGCAGGCCAAGATGCAATCACGATGTAAGAAAACTACACGCATCAACACAACAAACTCCAGAAAAGCAACAACAAACTAATCAATGTAAAAATATTGTGAATAAGCCATGAGTTCAAGTAAGCAACCTCGTAACCACAAAAGTAAGCCAACCCTGATCCTAAATTAGACTCATTATAAAATCCCTAATCTTAACAATAACTTTTTTAACCATATTATAAAACCATACCCGCATATTGCAAACACCATTCCGTTTACACTTTCTACACCGTTAACGACAACCGAAATGACAATCTGACAAACCAAATAAAAACAATCAACCTTATCAATTACACAAACCCTAATTAACAAAGAAAAAAAGATACATGCCGACCACTTTTAGCAATTACATTAGATGCTGGTTGTGATCTTTTGCAATCATTGTACAGCTCAACAACTATCATATAACCATAAAAACCAAATCTTAATCGACACCCACATAATCAAATCATCTAAACTACACAAAACCCATAAAACCATAAAAAACCATAAAACTTATACCCAAGGTTGCAAAAATCGCTAGGCGCTAGCTGGGCGGTCGGGTACTGATGTGCTGTCATATAGGATCAATTATTTAATTATCAAGTTTTACATTTATATTTAGCCGACAAACCTAAAATATACTTTTAACGAGCAGTGTACCGATCAAGATGGAGTTCGCGGTAAGTAAGGGTCGTACACTAAGTGTGGAAAATTTAATCCTAAATTTATTGTATTTTAATTAAGTCTATTTACTGGTTTAAACCTATGCTATGTTTGATTGTCATAATGATATTGGGGGGTTCAGCCTGAGAGACTGGCATAGGGTTTGGAGATGGACAATACCCAATTCAATACACAATAAACACAAAAGATGAAGTTTAGTTGTTAGAAAAGCGGGGATCAAAGCCAAATGATAGAAAACGTATTAAGCATATTATTCGGTTCATGCTGGTTTGTTTGTTTTAGTTGCAAAATGATTTACTTATCACGAAGCGGAATATATTCTTAAGAATTAGGCAGGGACGTACATCCTAATACCTATGACACAATTAAATCCTGTACAAATTAATGCATCCGCACCAAAAAGCATCCTTTAGTTTAATTATATCTATTCTTAGAGGATTAAAGCAGTGGTGATCATGTTAAAACTCTTAGCCACAACGGGTGGACCTTTACTTACTTATTGTTTGATGGTGTTTTATATACTAGTAGTCCACTATTCCAATCTTTATCAGTTAATTAAGAGCTTGATTGCTGAAACATAAACGGGTTACCTACCCGTCCAACTAAGCTCAAAATTCAAAGAAAAAGACAGAACGTTATTTGTGATCCTATTGGTCTAGACATAATGGAAAACTCGATATGAGACTATCTCGAGTATCTAGATTATTTGGTCTATAACACTAGACCCAATTGAATGATATGTCTCATATTCAACAAATAATCAAGTATGAGGTGATAAACATAATTAAACAATCAACGGTAAATTAAGAAATTAATTTTAAAACAAACCAAACATTAAACTTTTATTAAGATGGCTAATACCCGAGGGTATTAGCCCATAACCATTGTAATTATAACAAAGAGTAATTAACAATTGAAATCGTACGATTTAAGAGAGTAAAATTTACACGAAGTCTTCTATCGGATTTGTGATCATTACTTGACTCTTTATCGGATGATCTTCTCTTCTAAAATTCGTTCTGATGAATATTGGTATATAAAAGATTATGATTATTGCACACTGGAAAAACTCGTTTTTGTGTCTTCTCTTTATAGTTGCTGAAAAATACTTGATACGCCGTATTTAGATAGGTCGATACGGCGTATTGGGCTGGATTCCTTGGAGTGCGCGCTACGTTCGTAATAAATCTTTGATATCATTCCTAATTTACTTGATTTACTGTATCTTCGAATAGTTATCTTCATAGATACGGCGTATGAAGATAGCATGGATACGCCGTATTGGGAATTGGTGTTTCTCCATCAAACGTATTTTCTTGTGAGTCTTGGTGCTTGCTGATACGCCGTATCTCTTTATTGGATACGGAGTTATTGTGTGATTTTCAAAAATCTTCAATTGTATTCGTTTTTACCTCCTAATTTTATGCGCCCTTTTAGCTTTTCTTCTCCAAACACTCCTGGGATCTACTACATTGATCAAACTTAATGCAATTAAGTACAAATAATGCAATAATTATATAAAAATAGGCAAAATAGATGGATAATTGTCTCTAATAAAAGTGACGTTATTTGATGTCATCAAATATCCCCCCACTTGAATCCTACTTGTCCTCAAATAGACTTTAGAAAAAGTTTAGTTTATGAAAATGTGTCCCGAACCGAAGTTAAGGATTGTTGGTTATAAGAGTCGTTTGGTGCTAATCACTGTACTATATAACCAAGCTCCTCTCGAAAATATGAAAATGAATGCACTCAGATCACTCAACTAATCTAGGGTGCAACATTTAAGTAGTACGCTCAATTTCTCGGTCGTGATTAGTTTCGTATCATAAGCTTGGCAAGGATACACATCTCCACCGCTAAAGCTAAGGAAGAACAAGTCAAAAGCTAAATTAGGTTAAGAAGGCTTACGGTTGATCATTCAACAGTCTTTCACCATAAGTACCACACCAACAAGGCAGCTGTATCGTATATACATGACCGTAATGACGGAATAGACATATACATCCGAACACAATCCCCTGTTCGTGTTTAATCAGCGGTTAGGATGAAGAATGATATAGGGTAGGGACCTTCTAACTTTCACCAAAAGTCATCATCCAACAAGGCAGCTGAGACATGCATACATGGCCGTAACGACGGAATAGACATGCATGCTCGAACAAGTCCTCGTTCGAGTAGACACTAAGGTTAGTTGCTAGGATAAGGGACGTAAATGGTTGTTGTTTAAATAAAATTCACAAAACAAATAGATTAAGCCAACAAATAAGGTGCGGTTGCTAGTAACTTTCCCCTGACCGTTCCATGACAAAGACTCAAATATATAGACAGACCCTCGATCACAGAAATGACAAAGACAACCAAGTGACGTTTTCTCATAAAGGTCAACTTCTCTTTCACCCCTCGCTTTTTAATACTTTTACACAAGTGGTGGTATCGACCACTTTCTTACAAAACTTACATCATTTATTTTTGTAACGTTTGGATCAAGAATAATCGATCCTTTAAGTGATTCCTTCGGTATTATAACCTGGCCGTTTTGAAACGATATTTTTCTTCCTTCTCTTTTTTTTTTTGCTTTTTCCATTTTTTTTCATAATACATAATAAACCTCGGTTTGATTCCACCGTCTTCACTTTCATAATTTATCCGGATAATCTTTTCCTTGTAGTACTTCTTCATCGGACATAATTCATAATTGCGAAAAGTAGCGAAACTTACGAGCTACATAATTTCCCATTGCATTGTGCAATTTCCCGACCATTACAGAGATAGAAAAATTTCACTTTGACACAGGAAATACAAGACTTTACACGAAAGCAACTAGCAACATAGAGAAATAGGCTTAATCTACACGGTAGGCTAAGGTGCAAAGGTGTAACAAAACATATAATATGGTGTACAAAAAGAAAGGAATGGCTCAACAGGTTGTTCTAGGGGATTTTACTCTAAAAATGAGAGTAATCAAGGGTTACACGGGAGTTAACTAACCAGTGTGGATAGTTAATTTTACGACATGTAGGCTATTTGGTTTAATCCTAGAAATTTATCAGTTGAACATGTTCTTCCATCTAAATCCATAGTACTAATCATGGCGGTCTCGAGTGATATACCAGGCCAAGTTCTAAAGTCCACTACATCACCGGCACACTCATAAATTTGTGGAATTTAGTAGACAGTTGGAAACGGAATAGGCTTAATTCTCACAATATGTATCAAGGGTTATAGTGCGCTAGGTAATGTAACTAGTGATTTTTACAAAAGTCATGCTGAAAAAAAAATTGACCATTTTTAAGCACTTTGCATGTTATTTTGTAAAAAAGAAGACAAGTACGTTCTAATCTCATCCCCTTACCTCCCCCCCACTTTATATTATCGACGTCCTCGTTGTATAGATAAAACAATTAAATAAAATGGGAAATAGAATTAGAATGAAAAACTCCTTGATGTTTTGCTCGTGATGATTCTCCAAGATGAGTTCTTGAGCAAAAAGTGTGTTGAACAGCCGTCTTGAGGTTTCAAGACTCTAACACTTCAAGATTTCTAGATTTATAAATACTCCACCAAATTCATTGTCGATTTGTTCAGAAGGTCCTGTATTAAGCATAAGAAAATAAGTGCAACTCCATCTCTGGTGTATTCGTTTGGTTAAACTTGAAAAACAATTAAACACACATACTGTACAGGGATCAATACGCCGTATCCCAAACCCAAGGATACGCCGTATTGTTCCTGTAAAAACAATTAAAAATTCTGAAGGTACTGGAAATTAAATTACAGAATGTAAAGGACTGATAACATCCAAACATGTTCATACGCCGTATCTATAGGGGTTCGATATGCCCTATGGAATGTCTGGTATGACAGACTCATGCAAACAATTTAAAACGACCGAGTTGTCTCCTAGGAAGCACTTTCGTTTTAGCTAGTCTTTAAGTTAGACTTGCCTCAATTTAATCTCATCCTTATAAAACAATTTAGGGTCAAACGGGATGCCAAATGGCACATACAAATTCTTGATTAAAAAATGAATGACATCCCTTTGTTAAGATGACTCCATGTCATGATATTAACATTTAATTCCTAGATAAAAAAATTAGTTTTGAAAAATTTATTAGATGTATCATGACTTATTTTCAAAAGCATATTTGACCCTTGTGCATAGGCACCAACATCGATATTTATTACATTACCACCCGAAGTCTGTTTGATATCGATTTTATCATCATCATTGTCCTTGTCCGATTTTGAATCATCGGGATAAATTACGTTAAAAGGAAACAGATCATTAAAGTATAAAACATTTTGTTTCCCTTCATTATATTCGGACAATGATGTTTCATCTTTTAAATTAAATTCATCGATATGTCGAGGACTTACAGTAGGTTCAGTTAAGAAATCTAATTTAGACGTTAGAGCATCATTGTAAACAATAACTGGAAATTCTTTCTCAAAATCTTTAAAGTAGTCTAAATCATCAAAATAACTGACCGTAGGCTCGGGTGACGAAAACGAAGGCATATTCAACTTTTTCATTATCGTTTTCCAAATCCGTTTTCAAATCATTGGTAGAAAATATTTTATAAGAAAACGAGTTTTTGTCGAAAACTACCGTGTAATCTTCATCGTCGGATTCGTCAAATGATATTCTAAAGTCAATTTCATCGTTAATAGAACTTACCGTAGGTTCACAAGAAGGTGTTTCATTTGATGTCAAACTATCATTGAGGACTATAGCTGGGAATTCAGTTTCAACGGTTAGGATGATCTTGAACGTCTTCATCATACCATATCTTACCATACTTAGCAGTTTTCTAAATTAAACACTTTCCCACGTCTACGAGCTTTTTCTTCCTCAAGCTTGATATACTCCTCTATAGTAATGTTGGGGTCGTCCATTTTAACCTGTAATAAATTCGCTAGGAAAGAAAACTGCCATATAACTTAATACGCCGTATTCAGTGAACTGAATACGCCATATTGATGATAGAGTTGAATACGTTGTATTGGTTTAGAAAAAATTTATACGCCGTATTGGTTTGAAAATTTTTTACAGCGTACTTTGAATAATGCATAAAACACACAAACACACAATATGCAAAATATACAATGCAGGAAATTAAACACACAAACAAGCATACAAATATGCAATTTAAACTAAACTAAACACTAATAAATAAGAATTAAACAACTTCACTCCCCCGGCAACGGCGTCAAAAAAACCTGATGTGCCGGTTTAAGAGTAAACGCGTAAAACCCTAAAAATAAATTGTGAATTTCATAATGTCATGCAATGACCTAAAATACGAGGTGTTATATACCCGGTCAAGATGGAGTTCGCGGTAAGTAGGGTGTCGAACACTAAGAGTGGAAATTTAATCCTATATTCTATCAGTATTTTAATTAGTCTATTTACTGGTTAAACCTATGCTATGTACGTTGTCTAATGAAATGGGGGGTTCAGCCTGAGAGACTGGCACAGGTTTGGTGGAAACAAATACCAATTCAATACACAATAAACACAAAAGAGGAAGATTAGAAGATAGAAAAGTGGTATAAGCCAAATGATAGAAAACTGTATTAGCCATATTAAATCCGGTTTAATGCTGGTTTCTTTGTTTTAGTGCAATGATTTACTTATCTCGAAGCGGCATATCATTCTTAAGACTTAGGCGGGACATCATCCTAAGACCTAGACACAATTAATCCTGTCACAATTAATGCATCCGCATAAAGCATCCTTTAGTTTAATTATAATCTATCTTAGAGAATTAAAGCAGTGGTGATCCTGTTAAAACTCTAGCCCAACAGGACTTTACCCACTTATTGTTTGAAGGTGTTTTATATACTGGTAGTCCACTATTCTAATCTTTATCAGTTAATTAAGAGCATGATTGCTGAAACATAAACGGGTCACCTACCGGTCCAACTAAGCTCATAATCAAAAGACAAAGACAGAACGTTATTTGTGATCCTATTGGTCCAGTAATATAAAACACGATATGGAGAGCTATCCCGGTATCTAGATTACTTTTTAGGTATCACTAGACCCAGTTGAATGATAGGTCGCATATTCAAACACATAAACAAGTATGAGGTGATAAACATAATTAAACAATCAATGATTAATTAAGAAGTCGATTTTTAAAACAAACTAAAAATTGAACTTTCATTAAGATGGCTAATACCCTAGGGTATTAGCCCACAACCATTGTAGTTATACAAGCGTAATCAAACAATTGAAATCGAACGATTAAGAGAGTAAAAATTACACGATGTCTTCTATGGATTCGTGATCAATGCTTGACCTTGGTGGATGATCTTCTCTTCTAAAATTCGTCTTTAATGAGTACGGTAGAATGTGATATTGTATACTAAAAACTCGTTTTAGAGTCTTTTATTTATAGTGTTTGAAAAAGACTCGATACGTCGTATCTGGCTAGGCCGATACGGCGTATAGGGCTGGATTCCTTAGAGTGCGCGCTACGTTCTCAATCAATCAGTGATATCATTCCCAATTTAATTTTATTACTGTATCTTCGAATAGTTATCTTCATGGATACGACGTATGGAAGCAGTCTGATACGCCGTATTAGGAATTGGTCAAACACGCTTTCTTGTGAAGTCTTGGTGTTGATACGCCGTATCTCTTTTGTCGGATATGGCTTCAAATGTCTTCGTTTTAGCTCCAAATTATGCGCCTTTTAGCATGTCTTTACAAAACACTCCTGAATACTGCATTTATTAACTTTAAAGCAATTAAGTACCAAATCATGCAATAATTAAATAAAAGTTGGCAAAACAGATGGGATAAATGATATAATAAAGTGACGTTATTTGATGTCATCAAATATCCCCCCACTTGAATCCTACTTATCCTCAAGTAGACTTTAGAAAAGTTTTAGTTTATGAAAATGTGTCCCACCCGAAGTTAAGGATTTTCCATTTAAGCATCGTTTTGTCCTAATCACATGTACATAACCAAGCTCCTCACGAAATATGGAAATGAAAACACTCAGATCACTCAACAAATCTAGGGTGCACCATTTAATTGGTACGCTCAATTGCTCGGTCGTGATTAGTTTTCTATCATAAGCTTGGCAAGGATACACATCTCCACCGCTAAAGCTAAGGAGAAATAAGTCAAAAGATAAATTGGGTTAAAAAGGCTTAGGGTTGATCATTCAAACAGTCTTTCACCATAAGTACCACACCAACAAGGTAGCTGCATCGTACATACACAGCCGTAACGACGGAATAGACATATACAATCCGATCACATCCCCGTTCGTGTTTAACCAGCGGTTAGGATGAAGAACGATATAGGGTAGGGAGCTTCTAGCTTTCACCGAAAGTCATCATCTAACAAGGCAGATGAGACACACATACATGGTCGTAATGACGAAATAGACATGCATGCTCGTACAAGTCCTTGTTCGAGTAGATTTTAAGGTTAGTTGCAAGGAAAAGGAAGTAAAATGGGTGCTAAATAAAATTTACGAAACAAATAGATTAAGCTAACAAATAAGGTATGGTTGCTAATAACTTTCCACTAATCGTTTCTTGATGAAGACTCAAACATATAGACAAACGCCTCTATCATAGAAATGACAAAGATACCCTAAGTTGGCGTTCCCATAACGGTCAACTTCCCTTACATCTCGCTCTTTACATACTTTTACAGAATAAGTGGTGATATCGGCCACTTTTTACAAGACTTTACATCGTTGATTTTTGTAACGTTCAACGAATAATCGATCCTTCCAAGTAATTCCTTTGGTATAAACTTCTTTTGAACCGACTATTTTTCTTCCATCTCTTTTTTGCTTTTTTTTCTCTTTTCTCTCTTTTTTTCATTTTCATCATAAATCTCGATTTAATTTCACCGTCTTCACTATCACAATGCATCTGGATAATCTTTTCCTTGTAACACTTCTTCTTCAGACATGATCTATAATCGTGAAAGTAGCGAAACTTACGAGCTACATATTTTTCCCATTGCATTGTGCAATTTCCCGACCATTACAGAGATAGAAATTTTTTACTTTGACACAAGAAATACAAAACTTTACACGAAAGCAACTAGCCATCTTTGTATTAAAATAGGACTTATTTATACACGGTAGGCTAATGTGCAAAGGTGTAACGAAACATATAATATGGTGTAGAAAAAGAAAGGAATGGCTCAACAGGTTGTTCTAGAGAATCTTACTCTAAAAGTGAGAGTAAACAAATGGTTACACGGGATTTAACTAACCAGTGTAGTTAGTTAATTTTATGACATGTAGGCTATTTGGCTTTTAACTAGAAAATTATCAGTTGAAATGTATGCCTCATCTAAATCCATAGTACTCATCATTGAGGTCTCGAGTCATATACTAGGGCAAGTTTTAAAGTCCACTACATCACCGGACACACTCATATTTTTGTGGAATTTTAGTAAGCAATTGGAAACGGGATAGGCTTAATTCTCACAATATGTATCAAGGGTTATAGTGCGCTAGGTAATGTAACTAGTGATTTTTACAAAAGTCATGCTAATTTTTTTTAAGTTTGGCCATTTTTAAGCACTTTTAAGCACGTAGCATGTTATTTTTGTAAAAAAAGGTATGACAAAGTACGTTCTATTATCCATCACCCCAACTTAAATTATACAACGTCCTCGTTGTATAGATAAAACAATAAATAATAAGTACGTTCTAATTCTCCATCCGCCGCTTAAAATATACAACGTCCTCGTTGTATAACAATAAAATAATAAGGGAAAATAGAATTAGAACAGAAAACTCCCTGATGTCTTTCTCGTGATAATTCTCCAAGATGATTACTTGAGCAAAAAGTATGTTGACTAGGGATTCAGAATGCTCATATTAGAAGACAAGTGCAATTTCTATCTCGCTACAATGGTACAAGAAAACAATTAAACACACAACTGTACAGGGATCAATACGCCGTATCCCAAACCCTAGGATACGCCGTATGGTTCCTGTAAAAACAATTAAATACTAGAAATTAAATATTAAGTTTTTAAAACTGATAACGTCCAGACACGTCTATACGCCGTATCCAGAGGGGTTCGATACGCCGTATAGAGTGTCTGGGAAGACAGACTCATGCAACAAACAATTAAAATGCGACAAACAATTAAAATGACCGGGTTGTCTCCCGGGAAGCACTTTTGTTTCAGCTGGTCTTTAAGTTCGACCTTTTTCCTTCTCATTCATCATCAATTCGCTCACACTCGTCCCCGTGTGCGAATTTCTTCATAATCATTTGGCATGATGCGTACTTCTTGCAAAATTTCATGCCGAGCACAACGTCTTTTGTTATATCATCACTGTCAATGATGGTAAAACCTGTAATAATAGAAAAACTTCTGACGAAAACAGGTATATCGATCAAAGTTCCGGCATGACTCTTCCCTTCATCCTTGTCCTTAATTATGGAATAATAAAAGCTTTTGGACATTAAGTTAATGGACAAGGAAGGGAGGAGGTCAGCGTTAACATACTTATACCCGATTACACAAGAAAATTTCATTTTATAATAAAAGGAGTTGGTTTTAACAAAAGTTGGCTCAAAATCAACATCTTGATTTGTTTTAGTTTCTAGAGGTGTATCCAAATCATTTAATTCTATATAGTTACCATAAGTTGGGTCGAATGATTCATCACCCTCTCCTATAAGCTTTGTTTTTGAATCAAGACTTTTTATCACAAAGACCCTCTTGATTATGCTAGTGGCGGGCTTAATGCTTTTAAAAACAAGTTTTTCTTCCCCGACCCTTAAAGTAATCTTCCTTTTGAAGACATCAATCTTGGAATGGGCAGTTGACAAGAATGGTCATCCGAGGATTAAAGAGACATCGTCATCCTCGGGTATGTCCAAGATGATAAAGTCTATAGGGAAAATAAATTTGCCAATCCTTACTAGCACATTTTCGGCAATACCCCTTGGTTGTTTTATGGTTCGGTCAGCCAGTTCGATGGTCAACCTAGTGTGAGATAAAATTCCTAGACCGAGGTTGGTGTAGGTAGAAAATGGCATAACGCTCACACTTGCTCCTAGGTCAACAAGGGCTTTATCAAAACAGATATTATGAATAAAACAAGGTAAAGTAAAGCTCCCTGGATCTTTTTCTTTCTGAGGCAAGGTGTGATCATAAGCATCCAGAATCTTCACATCTTGTGCCTCTCTTCAATCAACAAGGGCTCTGATACCAAATGTCGGAACCCTATAATCACCTTCACTTCATACTTGAATAAGAAAAATAAGATAAGAAGATTATGAAAGAATTTTAGAGAGAGGTTAGAGAAAGTAGAGAGAAAATGAGATGGTTGATTTACTTGCACAAAATACAAATGAGACCAACACCCTCTCCACACTTGGAGAGGGGTATTTATACTTGCACCATGAGGCTTTCATGCCTATGGGCTTTCTGTGGGCCGGGCTTGGGATTACTTGGGCTTTAGCCCATAACGCGTACAATATTAGATTAAATGAGCCCGATTCCCATTCTAGCCTATTACAACATTTAATATATAAATGATCGAGACCTTATATTCCTAATGAACGAACTTCTGGTTTGACTCAATATTTTTAAGGCTAACAATCTCCCCCGAAGTGAGTTCTCTGTGACACTCCTTCATGAGATCAATGAGATTGCTTTTGTCATTAAGCTCTTGTCTTTATCTTGGTCTTTATCTTGTTGTAGGCTTGTTCCTTCATGCTTTGTGATCTTTGATCTTGAGCCTTTGTCATTGTCTTTCGACTTCGTCTTTACGTTCGAGGTCTTTAAATCTTTATCCTTCAGTCTTGATTGTCTTTGCCACCTTGCGATCTTGTGTCACGATTAACATGCTCATACTTCGCATCTTCTTGAAAGCTCTCTAATAATCTCCCTTGATAGACTTGATATCTTAAAGGAAGATCTTGTTTATCAGAGTTTACTGAAGTCTTTGTCTTTAATACTTGAGCTTTCTTGATTCTTTATGTCTTTGTAGTTTGAGCATGAGCATGTGGTAATGAATCCAACTTCAGCTAGAATGAGGTATCTCCATCTTCATCTTTAAATGAATCCTGAAATAAAACAGTTAGCAATAAAGCATGTGGACAAATATGGCTTTGTCATTCGTTTTAACAAAGTTATAAAACGCAATGGGAGCATATAATAGTTTTAAGGGGTAAAAATCGTAAACCTAAATTTGAAATCAAACCCTAAACCTAATTCAATTCAAAAAGAGGAAGAGCATGGATCAAATCATACCTTTCGATTAGGAGGCATGAAATATAGAAACACGGATTTGATTTTTAAGATTAAAAAGGTGCGGTGAAAATTTTTGCTTGTGGAGTAAAAAAGTGTGTGTGAAGAACGATCCGGCATATTAGCTAGGTATTTATTACCCTTTGGTGGATACACGTATGGAAAGTGTCCAATACGCCGTGTTGGGATGCTCCTTTGTTGACTTAGTCAAAGTTGTTTAATATGTTTGATACGGTGTATGATGTTTCATGATACGGCACCGTATTCATTTGTGGGGCAAATTTCTAATGATTTTAACAGTGTATGAAAAACATACATGGCATCCGCAATCCTTGTTAAGCACCATCCTTTTATTAACGTTTAGGGGTCGAACGGGATGACGAAATGGCACTATAAATTTTTGATGATATTTAATGGGCTTACAGTTATACCGTAAATTCCAACTCACGATATTTGATCCTAATATTATGATAAAAAAATTCTTGTTGAAAACTTTTTTAGTCTTATCGTGATTTTTTTCTCGGAAGCTCATTTGATCTTTTTATTTCGTTACATCCAGAAGGCTGTGTTATATCGATATTATCATCGCTGTCCTTGATCGATTATCAGGAAAAATTACGTCTAGAGGAAATGAAATCACCCAAAGTGTAAAGCGTTTTGTTCGTTCTTCATCATTTTTAGAACAATGATGTTTCAAATTTTCGTTATGTTGGGATACTTACAGAGGTTGAGATTTAGAGATCTGATTTGGACGTTAGGCCATCATTATAAAACAAATGGAATGGAATTCATTTTTCGCAATCGTTAAGCACAGTTCTAAAATCTTCTAAAAGAATTGACTGTAGGTTTGGGTTGACGAAGGCATATGTTTTTTACTGGTATCATGTTCCAAATCGTGTTTAAATCATTGACATAAATTATTTTATACGAAAATATTTAATTGTCATCAAATATTACCATGTAATCTTCACATCGTCGGATTCCGTCTAATGAATCTTCTGAAATCCAATCATGTTTCGTTAGGGACTTACCGTGGAGTTCACACGGGGAAGTGCAGTATCGGACGTTAATGTTCTTATCTAAATATGGCTGGAATTTGTTTCCAAAGGTCTGTTAAAGCAATCGTCATCATCTTTATAATTCTGTAACTTCCCGACGTGGCAGTTTTGCCTATTAAATGTTCCTACCATGTCTCTTGAGCTTTTTATTCTTCAGTTGTTGTATTTCCGCATGGTGATATTTGGTCATCCTATTTAGTTTACCTGTAAATTGAACTTGTATGGAGAAGAAAGGTCAAATGGACTAATACGAGTATTTAGTGATTGAAATTAGTCATATTTAAAGGAAAACTAAGCAGGAATTTGAATAAACATTTAACACTCAATGCAAATAAATATAAACAGAATTCTAAATGGATTAGATTACACTAAACTTATTCTAATTAACGGTTTAGATATATAAGTATGATTATGGTTTAAATTAATTCATTCCTCGGCAACAGCGGCAAAAAACCTAATGTGCTGTCGTGTAGGGTCAATTATTTGATTATCAAGTTTTAAATTTATATTTAGCCGACAAACCTAAAACAACACTTTAACGGGTAGTGTACCCGATCAAGATGGAGTTTCGCGGTAAGTAGGGTGTCGAACACTAAGAGTGAAACAAATCAATCCTATTTTTTAATCAGTATTTTAATTAGTTCTAATTAGTCTATGTTAATTCTAATTACTGGTTAAACCTATGATATATACGTTGTCTAATGATATGGGGGTTTCAGCCTAAGAGATTGGCACAAGTTTGGTGGCAACTGTCACACCTCGCCAAGGCGGAAACACGAAGCGTAACTTCATGGATATCATCACAACATAATGGTGTCAACAATAGAGAATCACTACATGCATAACTAAATATAAAAGACATGATGTGTCATGACAATACCAAAAACAAAGGAACAACGTCTTGCATTAATTAAAAAGGGTCTCATCAATACAAAGACATAACGTCTCACAAACCTAATAAAACCAAATAGCATTCAAGAAAATTCATGCAAACAAGTACGAAACGAATCAATGTGAATTTCAATGCCAGCTTATGGTATTCTCTAGCCTTTTTATAACTTCAAACACCTTTCTATTATCGCTCACCTGAAGAATGATGATTAAATACGTCAACACTGCGGTTGGTGTGAGTATAGGTTTACGACACATTCAAACTTAAGTCAATTATTATGATTATAAAAACAGTAATGGCATGACAAGTTAAGCTAACTATTAATTACAGGCTAACAATGCATTTGTGTAAAAACAATGCACTAGGTTGAACATGTCCCCGATCCAAACCACAAAGTTTGTCTTACAGTCATGGGTAGGAACATTACCCGAAGTCATGTCTCACAGTCATGGGTAGGAACAATACCGAAGTTCTTAACATTAGCACATACATATAATAGCTTCATAAGGTCCATGCGTCGGACTAAAAACACATTAATCACAGCAATTAAACTTGTTCAAAACATTTTACTTTTTTTTTTGCATCGTTTCCATCCCAAGAAAATTTAGTAAATGGGAACTTTGAAACTCACACCTGAAGCTGCTATTTGACTAAATCTGCACACATTCTTAACACAACAAAAAACAAGTTACACTCGTTTGGCTAATTGCCCAAGCCAAGTAAACAATCATATGATGGACATTATAAACCTTATACTAAGCTTATAACCTTTGGATCATTCCTATATCATTTTTCATAACCCTATTTGACCATTATTCGTTAACTTCCCATTTATAGTTTCTGGCCTGAATTTTAGTCTCTTTATGACCACAAATAAAATACTAATAACACATTATTGATTGTTCTCCTGACATTCCCATAGCTCCCAATGAGTTGAAAGTACTGTGAGTTTAATGAAAAAATAATATTAAGTGGATCTATTTTATAAAATTCATCATTACAAAGTACTCAGATTCGGATCTGAACGCACACAAAAAAACGTTTGACGTCCTTAATAATATTTTAGAAAATCTTGTTTTAGAAGTAGGCCCTTAGAGCTAGAGTTAATAGACACCTAAAACATGAAAACCTTTGATTTTTGGCTAACCCTAATTTTAATTTTAATAGGGGTTTCTACCCCCAAATCAGACCAAATCTGACCCGAATTTACTGTTTTGACAACTTTTTCTTGCAAAAATTATTTGACTAACTTCCCTACCTCGAAATCGATCGTGGCCAGACTTTTTGAAAACTAGACTCTCTGAACTTATCAATGGATATAAGCCTCATCAAAAATCACGTTACCATCATTGAGATATCCTTCGAACAACATGACCTAAAATTTGCCTCAATACCAAAATTTCCTTTTTTAACGCGATCTAACCCTAACCAATTACACCAAAACGCTTATAGTTCATCCCTAATCACTTCTAATAAGTTAATTACTTTGATTTATAGAAAATATAAATAAAACCTAATTCCATCACTTAATTGTTACAAGAAAACTAAAGAAGATTAATTAAAAAGGGTTTAAGAAAACATACCTAAAACCTTTATCTTGAAACACTAAATCATTAACTTGATCTTGATAAAAAAAAATCTTGTTTTTCTTTCATCTTAGGTTCGACCGGACAAAAATACAGAAAAGGGAAGAGGATGATTTTGTATTTATTTTTTCACAAAGAGTTTGGGATAATTTCAAATTAGAAATATTTAGTTAGACTAAAATTGGTTTTTTTCCTTCTTTTTCTCCTCAAACCGATCGAACAAACACCCCTAATATTATTATTTTTATTTAGTTATTATTAATTACATATTCAACCCTTAATTTTGACATTTTTATAAAAACCTATTATTCTTCCTTTTTAAACCTTTTAAATTAAAACTAAATTAAATGACTATAAATAAATTTCATTTCTAATTTTATTTTACTAACTTAATAAAACTAAGTTCTAATTTCTATATTTTCTAAACTAACTTTTAATTTTATTACTCTAAACACTGTAAATATATAAATATGTTACTTCTATAATAATAAATACGTACACACATAGACTTATACCATCATTTTCCATTGTCACAAAAATGTGAACAAAATGAAATTCCCACATTAACCATAAATTCAATCAGAATGAGACGACCGCGCTCATAGATTGATAACCAAACTCACATAAGATCACATAAACACAAATATAAAAACACAAATAATATACTTATTTCACATAACTCATTCCAACCTTCACACTCCTTTTAAATAAACCTACAAAATTCACACTTACCTATCATAACCAACATATACACAATCATACACCACAAACCAATGTTTAAAACTCAAACCAATTTCAATCTTACCATAACAACAATTCTCAACAATTACAACCCACACCCATACACAAATTTCAACAAATACTCATAAAATAAAAACACCTTACACCACAACCTTAAAAAATACCAACATCCTCTAGAATACCAAATAACACTACCACATTCCCCATCCCAAATCCAATCCCCCACAAAAACTCAAAATTCCCCATTTCAATATAATATACCACCCCAACAACAAACTACAACACAACAAAACTCCATATTCCCCACAAACAATTCAAACACCATTAAACCAAACCTCTTATCAAAAAAAAAACCAACCAACCACCCACCAAACCATTTTCCACTAAACTAACCACATTACACACATCACAACTTTTAATCTACACAATACCTCACTACAAAATAATCAACAAACTCAAATCTCAAACAATAACCCCCCCACAAACTTACTAAAATACACCCACTTCCAAACCCCACAAACCACATCTCCAAAAAATTTCTCCCACCAAAACAAAACCATAACACCTTCTCCCCCCTCAATACAACTTCACCCCACAACAATACATCCCCAAACCACCATAATTATCCCACCCCAAACCCCCCCACACACACTCCAACCCACACCACCCCCTAAATACAATATCTAACAAATAACCATATCTTCATCACTCATACCCCACACCCATTACCACCTTCAAAACAAATAAATCCACCCCCCTATCTAACCCCCACCAATCACCCCCACAACCCCATTTCACTATACTTCTTCACAACACCCATACCCCCAATCTTAAACCAACAAACAAACACTCCAATCCATCCCCATCTCTAAATTACTAATACTCCACATACTCTGCTGTGCTGTTGACACATCTCCTAATACTAAAAATTGTTAGAACCTAATTAGTTGTATCACTGTATCTACTCTCGACTATCTAGAGCTGTCTATCCCTTAAGAGTTATCCTAGAAATAGAGCATACTATAGAGAATACTCTTAATAGTCACTGCATCACCCTCACACACTTCAACCAAGTACAGAGTGTAATGATGTGTGTGTGTGTGTGAACCTATATAGAGAACTCTAGTATAGATATAGTAGAAGATCTACCACACACCTACCACCCCAATAAACCTCAACCCCATATATTCAATCCGTCTACTCCTCTACTATTTCACCCCCGTTCATGTTATCAAACCTGTCCGTATACGAGAGCTCAATAGACACTCCTACAATGTTCTGTTGTGTGTCGTCTACTCACTCACTACCATCCCCGCATCTCGTCTCTACTGTCTGATGTACACTCTCTTCCACGCCTAAAGGACCTCCTCATAATGATATATATATCTAAATCAACATATAATGTCATGATATCATCTTCATTCTTGTGTGTGCACAAATAGAACAATGTATCGTTGAAAATACATTTCACCCATACTGAACTGCCTACCCACAGAACTTCATCCCGATGTACACTACTCCTATTGAATTATTATAACTACCCATCATACGTGTCTCACCACCACACCAGTTTCTTAATATAAACACACTACAAATACCAGAAGTAATCTACCTCACATTACATATAACACACTCAACACCAACACTACTAACACAATAAAACACAATACATACATACAGAACACACCACAAACCTGTGCTCAATACATATCCCTTCCTCAAGTGTGTCACCTCACAAACACTGACAATAACATACATAAATAACAAATCACTACTAACTCAAATATCCATATATCACCACAACTCCAACACAACATACACCTAAACACAAACACACACACACCACGAGTAACTGCAACTCAACATAACACCAACACATCACAATCCACACTCACCAGACTCTCTCTCTTGAGATATACTCACCATATACACCTGAAATATAACAAATACCACTGTAGACAACGTCAACCAATAATAGCATCTATCCACCTGTGTGTATATCAACCACCAATAAATTATCAACAATCATCTACTCCCAACACCACTCTCAACAACCTCACACTCTCTCTCAGAGATGATATATATAATAATCCCCCTCACACCTACACCTCTACTACAATACAAGAAAACAAAACAAAAAAAAAAAAACCTCACTATCTATTCCATACCTCACTCTCAATATAGAGAAACAACCAAACCCATCACACTCTCTCTCACTCCTATACTAAAGAAAAACACCAAACAATCTACTCACATATACCACTAAAAAACTACTATAATAACACACTCTACTCACACCAAAATCTATACCCCAACCACCCCAAAACTAACCCTCACCCCACCCCAACAAAAACCAACCTCACACCCACACCCCAACACCCCAAACCACACCCAAAAAAACACTTCTAAACAAAAAAATGAATCCTTACACCCTAACCCAAATAACAACACCACCAATCACTCCCTCCAAACTTCACAATCCCCCACCAAAAAAATAACCTACATCAAAAAACAACAACAAAAAACTACACAAACAACAATCTAAACATCACCCCCCAGATCAACTACCTCATACAACCACCAATCCCCCATCTAAAAAAAATATAGACAATATATCTCATATCTACACTCTCATCACACCCATCACTAACTACACTCCACCACTAACATATATTGTCTCTCACAACCACCCCTGAGTGTGACTACATACTTCACACAAAACATCATCTCACCCAACCACTCCAATCTCTAAAACATCATCAAATACTACTCTCCACACTACAACCTACACCTCACCTCAACACCCAAACACACATAACCTACACCAAAAAACAACAACCCCACCACACAAAACAAACTAACACCAAACCCCCAACAAACAACACACCAACCACACCCTCACCTCTTCTATCCACTCAACATAGACTATAACACTCTCTCTACTATCTCTTACCCTCCACACCACACAATATCTCAAATTTTTCATCAAACCTATAACCTAATATCATTAAAATCAAAAACTCTCTAAATAATTGAAAATAACCAGGTCAAGTTAACCTAACACCTGATATGGTGAAATAATACAACTACTCAAATCAATCTTATACAACTCACATCCATTAAAAAACTAATAAAATACCTTACCAATTAAACTTCTAGAAATTCTATAACTCACAATCAATCCTCACTGAAAGTACAACCTAGAATGTCAATATAATCCTAAAAACCACACACAACAATAATATAAAAAATACATCAACAAACGAGAGTCTTAAAACAAAATATAATCTCAAATATAGATATCCAAAATAACGTATATCTCCAAATACTATAACCCCATTCATCCAAATCCACTATATGATATATAGAGTCTATAGATAGAGGACCTCTCATCAACTCCCACACCTAAATCACTAAACTTACTTAATTGCTACAATACCCCCATAAACACCTTAAAACTTCACTCTCATAGTATATCTAAAATTATTCTACTCATATACATATCCCTCTTCTCACACACTACATCACCTAATATTCTATACTTAACTACACCAACAACCAATACACCAACCTTTTAATATTATACCCCACCACCAACCCAACCCATCCCTGTGATGATACCCAAGCTCTCCCAACCCAAAACTCTACTAAGTTTCTCTAGTATTCTGGGTCTGAATATATCATGTTGTTTGTGTGTGTGTTTGTTGAATCTAAAGGCTTAATGATTATCATCATTTTTCTCCACCTTTCTCTCGACTCATCTCTCTCTCGCTCGCGCACTCTTATAGATTATGTTAAAATTTTTATTAATATTGGTGTGGTCTTCGGACCTATATACATATATATATATACACTACGTCACGCTCTTCTCTCTCACAGCCTCAGCATCCGCTGATAATATCAACACATTGTAAAAGGATGTGGATATGGTAGATGTCTGCGCTTGATTTGAGTGGTGTGAACGTCTCATGTGTGTGTGTGTGATTGTCCATTGTGGAGTCTTGCTGAGCTTTGCTCTCATTTTTTTCATATATATATAATTATAATAATAAATAAGATTAGTGCCATCCCTCAACTACAACAAAGATGATAGAGATAGATTACTCCAAAGTAATATGTGATGTGATAGATTGTGTGTGTCATCGCTCATCATCTGACTCCCCAAAAATTTGGTAGTGTGTGTGGTTAGCTGGGCTCTGGCTATGCTAAACCCGAAATTTAACACAGGTATATGATAATTGAAAAAATCGACATTTACTCATCCCTACTGTCTATATCCTCAAAGATATGTGTGTGTGTGTGTGTGAGTGTGTGTGTGTGAAAACGTCTCGCTGTGTAGTTATATCTCTCGTTTCCTCAATGTGCTACACTCACTCCTCATCCTCCACTCACACTCCCTTCATACACTCAAAATAAACCAGCTATACATTATAGCTTAGTGGTGATATCTAATCGCTGCGCTCTCTCTCTAGTACACTCTCTCGCGCTTCGAGCGCGCGTCCTCTCGCCTTAAGAAAGGCAAACATAAGAAAAGTGGAGCTCGGGTTAATTTTGGATGGACCCATGGGTTGATATAAATTCAGAATTTAAGGACCTTAGGTGGTGTTATGGATTGTGTTAGTTCTTTTCATTGGTCTTTTTAAGTTTTCTTTGTTAATTTTTTGTATTTTTTTTAATGTTAAGGTTTGGCATTACTTTTTAGTCTATATTTGTGATTAAATTTCCTGTCTAATTTGTGCTTATCTATGCTCATTATCCATGTTTAAACATCTGTTTTTGAGACCCTTAGTTTAAATCTCCAAAAATTAGCTTTAAAAGTCTCTTTTTGAAAAATAAAGGGGTGTTTGGGACAGTGGCTAAAATGGGTCAAATGGGGTTATGGCATGGGTTGGTCAATCAAGTCAGTTTGTGTAGCTTTAAATCTAAGGTTATCAAAGCAGTTTAAATTATTATTATTAAGAAAAAATCCAAAAAAAATCCAAGTCCAAATTAGTGATGCTTTTAATCTGTTGGTGTTTAGCTTTTTAGATTAGCTCATTTTTGATTGGTAGTTTAAAATAGCTTTTAGACCTTGTTTGTAAGTCATTTTTAAGTGTTATTATGCATTAGGTTAGTGTAGGCATAATGTGCATTTGTGTTTTGAGTTTTAACCAAAAATTTGTCAAGTTAACTTAATTGTGTAACTGTCACTTTTTAAGCTCAATTTAATAAGATATGGTTATTCTTGTTCTAATTTTTCTTGCTCAAGCTCATTTTGAGCCACTTTCAGTCTGTTTCAAATTGGAAATTGGTTTTGAGCTTATTTTGAAGCTTATTGGTGGTATGTTAAAGCTCTTGGCTTGTTTTTCAAAAAAAATTCTCCCCTGGTGCAAAAGCCCAAGTTTAAGCCTGTCTTTCTCAGCTTTATTTGTGTAGTAAGCATTTAAGATTTCTACATTGTAGAAAGCTTATGCTCTTTAATATAGCCCCAAAAGCCCAACCCTTAAGACACCTTCTAGGTGGCTTATTTTTTAAGTTAAGAGTTAGCTTGAGGCTGTTTTTAAAACAGCCTTAAGCTCTAAAAGTGTCAATTAGCTTATTTGTGCTTGTGGCTTATTGTTTTTGATTATCCTTGTTGCATTAAAGTGTATTATAGTCAGTTTAAATAGCTTTTTAGGGATTTTGTGCTTATTATGAGCTTAGCAGCAGTAAGTTTCAAATAGAGGACTAACTTTTAAAGTTTGAATGCTTAGTGTTCATAAGCTCTTTTGTGCTCATGTTTGATTGGTTGCTTATTGGTGGTTCCATACCCCCAAAATTAAGTGCGGGCTTACTTGAAGCTTCATGGCAAATCACCAAGGCTCGTGGGACCCCCATTGGCCTTCAAGATCTGCTTAAGGCTTAAAATTTAAGCCCTCCAAAAGCTGTCCCAACTGTTTGCAAAACAGTTATAAGCCCTTTGGCTTATTCCATTCTTTTTCCTTGCTTGCTTTTGATTTTAAGCTGTTCATTAGTGACTGAGTTGGTTGGCCTTAAGCAATTTTGGCCCCATTAGTATAGTTGTAGCTTATTTGAGCTTATTTAGTTTAAAAATTCTAAGTCTTAGTTAACACTTAGCTTAATAAGCCATTCTGTCACTTTTAAGCTCATTTTCCAGCTTATTTATATGGCTTTGTTAAAAACTTGTAGTTATTAAAAATGCTTTATTTATAAGCCACCTTTTTAAGCTTTGTTAAAAATAGTTTTCAAAAAAAAAAAAGGGAAGGAAAAAGTGGATAGTCAGGGGTGATGCATGACTCGAACCCCCGACCTCTACCACTCTCACCCTTTATAAACACAACACACACTACCGCTGCCGCCCTTGGGTCTTTTCTGTAAGACCTTTGGGCGCTTTGGTATTTAAAGGGGTTTTGCCCCATTAAGTTATAAAGTGTTTGGGTTAGTTGACAGCTTATTTGATAAGCTTGTATCTTTTGTGCGATCATATTTTACTTTTTCTTAGGACCTTAATCCCTTAAGGCGATTTTGTGTAATTTTTTCAGATTTTTTCATAATCATGTTAGTATTTTTTATTAATGTATTTTCTATTTACTTAATAATATGATAAAAATTTAAAATAATCAATTCAGAAAAATATATCCTTTTTTTTTAAACAATTTCCTTTTTCATATATTTTTTTAGGGAAAATGTAAAAAGTTTCGTAGTTCTTTTATCAAATATTCGTTTTCAAAGTACGGAGATTTGACGTTTGGTGTTTTGATGTTTTTGGTGTCAATACGACCTCCGTTTTTAGTTCTATGTTTTTTTTTAACTTCGTTATTTGTCATTTAGAAATATATTTTTGAACTTTTAAATTTGTTTCTTGGTTTATTTGCAAAGTTTACCGGTTTTAGCCTCGTTTTTCGTGCACAGTTTTAGGATTTAGTTATTTAGCTTCGTTTTTTAGGTTTTTTTAATCGTCTTTTGCATATTTAACTTGTTGTAGAGAAATGAAAAACAATTCATATCCTTGTCATATTCTAACATCGTTTATCAATTCTCATTCGATTTTCATTCAATGCCTCGTTGGGACAAAACGACTCCAGGGAAATCAAACATTACGGGATTGAAAAATATATATTTTATTGTTTGATCACTCATAACAATCCATGGCTAAAGGTGTTTGTTGAGTGTTGGCTTATATTCTTATTATATATTATTGACGAATCAGGATTTTATAAACTGTTAACCATTTAACACTACGAGTACGCAGCGGATATGAATCAAGTAAGGTGCATATGATTAACACACAATAAATAAACAAAAGGGTAATATAGAAAACTAACTTTTAAAGTCAACTGCAAATGTTATGAAACAAAGAGCTAGAAAACCCTCTTGAAACTAGTGGATAAATTTCCACCTCTACGGTTGCTCACACAACACGTCGACCAAGTACGTCACGATGCTAGTCGTTACTTCGCGTATCTCAAACAACAAGTGTTTTGATTTTCTTCAAAACTAACCGAATACTGGTATACGTTCGATTAATTAAAGATTGATGATAGAAAATAAACCAAATATTGTTTATAATATTTGATTCTATCTTGTACGAATAGGAAAGCAAATCAACGCTTTGTATTTTTACTTTCTGCCGTAAGAGTTGACTAAGGAAAAACAATTTGCTTAAGGGTTTTGTTTTATGTGTCGTATGTATTCATTTGTGTGGGACGAGATTCAATTAGGGAGAAGGAATGAGGTGTTTATAGTACCTCAATCCTAGTTGTAGATAAACTCTAAAACCTTAAAGATAAACTTCAAGTCTTAAGCTTATCAAAACTCTTTCCTTCTTTTTCCTAACACTCATCACCATTATCACAATATTTTGCACACAAATCCATTCTAGGTATTCTCCAAATTCTGCAAAACTTTTGATAAGAGGACAAGGGTTCTCCATTTTCGACATTTTAAGCCTTTCTCTTTTATTTATCGTGTTATATAAAATTAGTTAAGCGTTCTAAACGAGAAAGCAAACGACCCATGATAAATAATATTTTGTGAAACATATTATATAATTAATAAATATATAACAAGTATGTATATTAATTACATAATAAATGTAATAATTCGGTCTTAATGTGTGCCCCAATAGGCTCACACATTTCTGTCGTATTAGTGCTTGTCCAACTACCATATCCAGCAGCCTCCCACTTGTGGAGTTGGGAGTAGAGACTGCCGAATTACTAACAACTGGAAACGTCTTAGAACACATTTTTCTAACATTCGTATTTTAAACTGAATATTATGTTGTGATCAAGTTTCAAAAACATTCTCAATAGACATGGTTATGTTCTATTAGCTATAGAACCATCCCATAGTTCAAATAACCGTCAAACAATGGATATGGATCTAACTCATTCCATATAGTTTACCAATTTTGATTCTTCGTTATAGAACTTAATACAGATTTACCAAAATTGAAATCAAGATAATTTGCATTACCCTTTTGGTTTCGGCCAGGAACATTTATCTGATAATTCTGGATGTTGGCGACAATGGTATCATACTGCACTTCAAGTGGAGGAACAAATTCTTTTTCGAAATTACAAGTGTTGTGAATGCTGCTTCACTCACTTCCCAATATAGACCTTATTAACTACCATTTTCAGGATTAGCGTCTTAACTTAGAATTAAATAGTGTTATCCACGAATACCCAAACTTTTTGTATTCTCAAGGTCTAAGGATAACTTAAACTAACCATTTTTCGATATTTTACTATTATGAATACTGGATCTAAAAGTAAATATTTAAAAGTTGGGGTGTCCAATATGCATCCCTTGTAAATAACATATGAGTTTGGTGGGAACCATCCTTATATTCAAAGAATATAACCAATACTCACATTTTTCTTTTGTAACACGATTCTCATACTGTTAACCGACAATGGACATATTTAGAATGATATATCATTCATGGATTAAACATGAAAATATAGGATAACAATAATTATATGAATGAATAACAAATATCAAGTATCTTTATTCACTAGAAAATAAAAACTGTCTTACAATTCCAATTATCCAAATACTAAAACAGATATGCATGAAACTAATTAGCAAGTTGAAGTCCAATGTTTCCAACATTCTCAACTACTTCTTTATAAGATAGCTAAATAGTTATCTGAGTAATCTTTGCTGATTAGCTTATTTCAAATTGAAGGAATTTGAACGTTATGATGAGTGTCGTATGATTATTTCTACCATTGGAAGAATCATAGTATGAAAATTGTGACAGTACCTTTTATGAGGTATTTGAAGTTAATCAACATACCTACCTTAGATAATCATCTTTATAGTTTCTTAAAATGTAAAGTATTCTCATTCTTTAATGTGTATTGTAACAATGCTCTTAGTGGAGCATATCTAGTTAGTAGATTTATCATAAAAGATGAAATCCTACTTCAACTAGGATTGATTATTTTCTAGCATCAGTGTAAACACTATACTATGCCTATTTTAATTCGTAAACCATTAGTTTTTAACCTTCATCTAAATCACTCTCAGTCTGGATACTGTTGTTATCAGTCATCTAAACACTCTCAATTAGATACTGTTGTTGTTAGCTCATCTTGCTCTCGTGCAAAAGTAACAACCAGTCTCTTACACAATATAAGATATACATGATGAATCCTTCGTTAAAAACACAAGGTTTCCATCTATGTATTAAATTATCGCAAGTGAAATATATAATTTAAGACTTGATTCAATGATGTATTGCATTGTGTTGGACTTAATTTCCGCATATGTTTATTTCATTAAACATTTAGTCCAAGATCGTTCGTTTTATTTCCTAAATTCCCAAGTGAAGTTTCATTCTAATCTCAAGGATTAACATCCTGCTTAGATGGAATGATCCTTAATATGTGACACATTAATGATTTTTTTTAAGGAAAAGAAAACATAGGTGCTCCACTTTGATGTCAAGTGTACTCAAGAGTTATCTTAATTTAATCAAAAATCATATTGTGATTAAACTTGAGATCGTAGCTCCTCAGATGCATGATCTAATCTATAATTGGATTCTTTAATCTTGTATATTTTATAAAGATTATTTTAAACTCACAACCTTTTGATTACACACCGTCCTCGCAAAAGGTAATCATAAAGAAAAGAGTTATAAAAACTTAATTGGCATATTACAAATATAGATTCATAACCCCTTTTATTACACATCGTCCTCGCAAGGTAATCATTATGGAAAGAGTTATCATACATAATTTGCCAAATGTCAGATTCAAAGGAACCTGTATGACAATTAGTTATCTTTATATAATTATATGGCTGTTGTAGAAAAGCAAAGATTTAATTCATAGTCAATTCCTTAAATATGATTAAAAACTCTGTTATCAGTCAGGCATTAATATGTATATAATTTTTGTCCTAATGAGCCTTTCTTCAAAAGAAACTCATTTTGACCTTATATTTTACTGTTTGGTGAAAGATCAATTAAGCTTAAAACATTGATTGCCTTTTAAGGACTGCATCTTATCATTTATAGTTCTAAGATATTTATCAGATCTAAGATGTGATGTGATAATTAATCTTATTAGTTAGCGAGGTTTATTATGACCTTTAACGTATATTCCTCTGCATTGATATTAAATATACACTCCATTGGTGAGGCATCCTTAAGATTTATGAAGTGGAGTTCATTATACTTTGGTGTGACATTTCATGCTAAACCTCAGTTATGCATCAGCAAGTGAATTCAGAAGGTTATGTATTTTGTTCTTGAATATCTTCAAGATTTTTAGATGCTCCCACTTACTTTTGTAAGAAGAGATACTTCTCTAAACACTAAGTATTTAAGCAACAATATATATTGTTCTTTTATAGGGACAAACAAAATACATTTTGCAGTTCTCATCTCTAGCTGGTTAATAACTATGCTTCACAGATATTAATAAATTTCGATCTTTATCCAAGGACTAATGAGATTCATTCCCTTTTCTTTAATAGCTAATGTCTTGTAATACCTTCTAGGTTGGAACTATATGTGAGTGTATACATGACACGCACAAAATTCGTACCTGATCGATTTTTTAGTAGAGAATATTAATGTATCTGATATCAAACAATATGAATATAGTTTGTTTCAACACAATAAACATACCATAATAGTGTGGTATTTCTATGAGTATTAGAATTGTGAGACTCCATCAGAATTCCCTAGATAACTTAATTCTCTATGGATCAAATACTTGTCAATTGGGTCAAGCCAAATTGAATACACATTATTTTACAACCAAGTGCATGCTTATTAATGTCATTTTAATGAATAAGTAGATTAACTCCATGTTCAATGCGTTCACAAGAAAAACATAATGTTCAAGATATTATTGTGCTCATTGTGTTTACAAGAAAACATAAACATGTTCAAATACCATTATATGTCTTGATCTTTCAGGACCTTACGTTTATGTGTTAACAATAAGAAATAACATGTTTCTACAGTTTTTAGTTGTTATATGTCATTGATTAAATTCAAGGACTTTTTAATTTAGACGTCTTAACATGTAAACATTATTATACTAACTAAATGTTAATCATGATAGCAACACTCTTGAGTTAAATGGTGATTTCAAGTTCATTTGTCCTTACTTTCATGAATCATGATTATATAATTAACCATAATTATTTTGACTAAATCATATAGTCAATAAGTTGAAGTATCTTTATATTATATCTTGACTTTTAAATGTAATAGAGCAACAAACATCCTTGTGTGTTAAGTCCTAGTAGATTTATTAGTTTTCTTACTTTGCGATCAAGAGAAACCAATTAATTATTTTGTTATATGTTGTTCCTTGCACACACTTAGGATTTCTCCCACATGTGTAGGGGACAACATTACCTGAAGTAGAAAAACCATACGATAAGCGTTTGATTGTTTAAACAATATGATAGTATCATAGATATTACAAGTAGATTTCAAACCATAATGTTGAATAAGAATCTGGTGATTTATTATTCTGTAGATAACAATTTGAGGATAGCAACAAGTAGTCTATCCTTTAAAATAAAAATGCAATCATCCTTTAGGACATTGGTTGTTCATATCTGGAAAGTTATATATTATTTCAATGCCATAGCTCTGAATTCAAACTAATGGGCAAAAACATGGACGGATAATGACAATTTTGTAGCTCCACTTATATTTGACATACCTCTCTTTGGAAATGTCATTTTTTAGTAATAAAACACAAGCTTCCCACTAGATTTATCTACATTGTAAGTGTTACATCACCATGTAGAAAGTAATAGCGATTTATTTACTTTCCTTCTCTCTTAGAATGCACTCAATAGCAATGTACTTAGGTATTGTTCAAAGTATATAAAGTTCTACTTATGTAGATTGACGGGTATTGCCATAATGTGTGTTTCATTAACTTGAATATTTAGCATGCATTTCCTCCTTTATCTGTCTTATCTTAAACTACTAATGGTGTTTCGCATATAAGGATATGAATTGAGTCCAAGAACAATTGTAATTAGTAAAGACATGTAGCAATTTTCTTTATATTTTCGGGTTAAACTACAATACATCATGACTAACTGTGCACCTGATGTCATTATTTGGTCGTATAGATACAATGCTTCTATGTTACACAAATATTTTATTTTCAAATTTTTAAACCGGAAAAGGGTAATGAAAGATTGAAAGTGAGTTTAAATATATTGAGGAAAAACTTCAATTATAACCATATCTTATTCTTGTCAATCAATGAGAAGAGATAGGAGTAAGTCTCAATCTTTCTTACTCCAGAAAAGAGGTACTATGTTTTGTCTTTTTACGACAATAAAAACTAACTTTTGTTTATCGAATTATGTTGCTAATAACACAATTAACCTAGACCATAGAAAGTTTAATTTAGATTTACGATAATTAATATTCTTAAAAAGAAGTAACTACACAATTATTTTACTAATAAGACTAAGATCCAACTTGTCCTCCCACTTATTACTAGAGGTCTGACCAGTGTGTAAACAAGTAGGGCAAGAGGTAAGCGACGAGCGTTAATTGCATTGTTAATGCAACTCTTAGATTTATGAGACACATGACTTTAGTAACTCATATAGTAAGGTCATGTACATGTTTTGTCTCATCTTATGCCTGTTCGAGGGTATAACGAAGAAAAAATTCACATGGGTTGGAAAGCCTTAAGGTTATACTTGATGTAAGACAATCCAAATGCACGTGTTCTTCATTTGGCTGGCATAGACTTAAAACTTCACATAGGGGTATACACATAAATTTTACAAAATATATGTGATCAAAATCGTATGTAGAAGAAGCATGCAAAATACACTTGTAGGCACAAAGTGAAGAAAAAACTTTTGTAAACCAATAATCATATTGTTATATGTTGTTCCTTGCACACATTTAAGATTTCTCCCACTTGTGTACGGGACAACATTATCTTGAGGTAAACAATAATACGACAAGCGCTCAATTGTATAAACAATATGATAGTGTCATAGATATTACAAGCAGATTTCAAACTATAATGTTTAATAAGGAATTGTGGATTATTATTCTATAGATAACATTTCGGAAAGCAACCTCAGATATGGAACTTGTTATCATATAGAATAAAATGCAATCTTACTTAAACATGTGTTTGTTCATATTCGGAAAGTAATTAATTATTTCAAAGCAAGCTAGAAATAATATGGGCAACTATTAAGGAAATAAATCTTGTAGCTCCCACTGAATTTGACACCATTACAAGAATGTCATTTCAGTAATATAAAATGCAAAGCTCCCACTGGATTTGTCAACATTGTAAGTGTTACATCACCAGTAGAAATCAAATAGCAATTTATTTACTTTCCTATTCTCTTAGAATGCCTACAAGTAGCAATGTACTTAAGTATTGTGTAGAGAATATGAAATTCTACTTGTGTAGATGAGGGACTAGCCATTCATGCTCTCATTTAACTTGAATATTAAGCATGCAATTCCTCCTATATCGTCTGCATAGCCACAAGGGTATTTAGCACCTTAAGGAATAAAATGAGTCTAAGAAAAATACCCAGCGGATATGCTAGTAATTTCTTTGCTCATTGCGGTTTAAACTCATACATCGTGACAAGTGCAAGATGTCATATATTTTGGTAGCTATAGACAAAATGTTCTCTAGTTACTCAAAATATTTTATCTTTCAATTATTTCAAAGCCGAAAAGAAGGGTAATGAAAGACAATGAGAAATGAGTTTAATGTAATTGATAATTTTCAATTATAATCCTATCTTATTCTTGTCAACCAATGAGTATAGATAGAAGTAATGTCTCACTCTTCTTACTAGGAAAAGAGACTGTTTGTCTTTTGAAGAAAAACAAACTTTCGTTTACGAATTATGTTGCAAAACACAATTAAACAGAACATAGAAAGTTCAATTTAGTATTTTCGATAATTAAATTCTTAATAGAATTAACTACCCAATTAATTTACTAATTAAGACTAAGATCCAACTTGACCTCCTACTTGTTAACCAGAGGTCTGACCAGTGAGAAAACAAGTAGGGCAAGAGGTAAGCGACGAGCGTTAATTGCAATTAATGCAACTCTTAGATTTATGATACTTGTCAAAAACATTAGTCAGCATGTAATAATGTTTGAGAGCATGTTTAGTATCATCTTATGCCTCGGGTCCAGGGTCTGACCAAGAGACTCGAATTAAGTCGACCAAACGAGAACGTGTAAAAATCGTCAAAGGTCTGACCAGTAGGCGAAATTCACCATGGGTTGGTAGGGGTCCAGGGTCTGACAAAGAGACTCAAACCAATTGCACGTGTTCTACGGTTGGCTGGCATAGACTTAAAATTTTCCAAAGGGGTATGCACATAAATGTGTTAAAAGCGTGTACAAAGAAGCATGCAAACCAACTTTGTATCACTAATTTTAAAAAACTTTAGTAATGACACTGTAGTGACATGCCATGGTTCATGGTAACTCCAATCGAACGCACAAAGAAGCGGAGAAATAGGTCAGCGCGAAGCATATTAAAAACCTTATTTCTTTAGGGAAATCCCCCTTAAGCTTCTCTTATAGTTTGTTCTAGTGGATGAGCCGAACTTCCCATGAGTCTATAGCATCCAGTTTTTAATCTTGAAATCAAGTTTTCATATGATTTTACTGTCTAATTTTTCACAAAAATCAAAATTTTGCACGAAAACAAATTAATAAGGTCATAAGAGAATGTATTTAAACGTGTAATTAATATTCTAGTTTTATTTTATTGTCTTTCTTTAGTTATTAGTCCCGTATTGCATACAATATTAGGGCGTTTCGAGTAATCAGTAAATAATATGCACATAAGACAAAAGGCTAATGATGACATTAAATTACAAGTAAACATTAAAATCGAGTTCTCAAGCGAGTCTTCCCAAAATTGGAGAACCATATGACCCTAAACTATGTTTCATCAATTGTGCTAGATAACCCCGATTATCACAAGAGTGATTGTGTAAGGATATGGACGGAAAGGTAACACAATCAGCGACGAATAGGTAAAAGATCTAGTTTCTAAAATAAAAAGATTTTAGTCTCCATAATAAAATCAGGATCTTTTTTATGTATAGGTGTGATATTATTTAATATTGATTAAGATTTACATCTTAATTTTCAATGTTTATGTTATCTCCTTGCTATAAATCATAAATTATCAATGATCGAGTTTATCCAGATGTTTTTTAAAATGACAAGGTTTGCATAATCTTTGCCATATTTACAAGAAAAACATTAATAAATATTAAGGCAGCCTGATCAAGTTATATGGAATTTAAATCTGGCGTGAACATCAAGGACTTGATATAATTCAAAAGTTGTACCCTAATGCTAAAACGAGTTGATCTTAGATGCCACTGTTGCGATTTAATAATCTGGTAACCCTAGTTTAGCTACGAGTACGTAGCGGAATAGACTCTAAGTTTTAGCACAAAGATTAACACTTAATAAAGTAAATAATTTTAACATAAAAGTAAATAATTACTTACCTCTTGATCTTGATCTTGAAACAAGTAAGCAGTTAAATTACTGCCTCTACGGTTGCTCACACAAACACGTCAACCGAGTACGAGTTGATTGCTAGTCTACCTTCACGAATCCAAACACCACGTGTTATACCCGAATCCAAACGCACCTCTTGAGCTTTAATCGAAAACAAATAAACCTTGTAAACCCTAAATCGGTTAGGGTTTAACCAAAAACCAAACAATAATTACTTGCTTTGGGGCATTCTAAACTGATAACAAATGATGGAAATGAGAAGCTCGTTACCTAACCCATGAGCTACATAATTTTAACCCATTACGCCCTATTTAGCACATAGCATGGTCTCATCTTGAAAACCTGTAAAACATAAAACTGAGAATAGTTAGTCATTGCGACTTAGTGAGATAACATAAACTGTTCTGAATCATAAACTGAAATATGAGCTGAACATCGGCATGATGTTTTCTGCATAAGTCTCGTGTCCATCCTGAGAGACTTTGATACATGGCTGCAAGCATATATTTGGAGTCTAACTGGTTCTAACTTATTACTGGATGTGAATTCATAAGTATCTATTCTGGTTAATAAAGCTATCTTTAAACTGATTTTTAACTAAATGATAATACTATACTCTGAACTAATTATTGACTGAATTAAAGCTACATATTGTACTTTAGCTGAATTCTGATACTAGCAGTCTAACTGATATTAAAACTATGTCTTAAACTTACTATTGAAACTGCATGCATAAGGCATGATATTGAATAAGTACATATCATACTATCCCGACTACCTGAAACATATTACTAAATAAGTACATAGGCATGATACTGATTGGGTGCATGAGTAAGCTACTGACTGAGTACTTGTAGTACTCTACTAGCTGAGTGCATAAAACACTGGCTGAGTGCATAAGCACAATACTGAGTGCGTAAAGCACATACTGACTGAGTGCACTGGGTGCGTAAAGCACATAGTGACTACATACTGATTGAGTACTTGTAGTACTATACTGGCTGAGTGCATAAAACACTTCACGCGCCTTATTAAATGCATAAGCATTATCTGCCCAATTGGGACTGACCTTGTGTATAGACACATCGCACGCCTGACTAAGTGCATAAACACTTCGTGCGTCTAACTGAATGCATAAAGCATTTATCCCCATTCGGGACTGACTAATGTGCATAAAGCATAATTATTCCACACATGATTGACCGAGACTAAGTTTATTACTAAACTGTTTTGAGTCCGGAATTGTTCACACGTAATATTCATATATAAATTAAGGATGAGCTGTCACAAAATACTGCGTATGACCCAACGGGTCGCCATAATACTAAATATGACCCAACGGTCAACATATACTGAATATGACCCAACAAGTCAACATATATTGAATATGACCCAACGGGTCGCCATAATACTAGATATGACCTAACGGTCAACATAATATTAAATATGACCCAACGGGTCAACATATACTGAATATGACCCAACTGGTCGCCATAATACTAGATATGACCTAATGGTCAACATAATATTAAATATGACCCAACGGTCAACATATATTGAATATGACCCAACGGGTCGCCATAATACTAGATATGACCTAACGGTCAACATAATACTAAATATGACCCAACGGTCAACATATATTGAATATGACCTAACGGGTCACCATAACACTAGATATGACCTAACGGCCAACATAATACTAAATATGACCCAACGGTCAACATATACCGACTATGACCACATGGGTCAAAATGATGTTAATATGACCACACAGGTCAACATGATACTTGACTTGCTATATTTAACACTAAGGTGCGGTGAATACTTGATTTTCATATTTGCACCTCTCAAGGTCACATCGGGTTACATGACTTACAACATTAGTGGAGATTGACAAGGATCTATATTATATCTTATATATATATATATACTAAACACATTTAATCTACTAAACATGTTAACTGAAAATCTGTTACTCACCTTTGATCTTGATTAATTTAAAAAAAATCTTCAAAAAAATTCAAAAAACAAAAAAAACAAACAACAAAAAAAAACCAAAAATAAAAAAATTAAAAAAAAAAAAAAAACGTTTAGTGCTTCCTACAAGCACTAATCATGATACAATAATACTCAAACCAATGATACTTGCCTAATAATGTATTTAACAATTTAATGGGTCTATCAACTTGACTTAATTCATCAAATAGGTTTATTTCATACTTAAACACTTTTTACAAAAGTCTCTTTTTGTGAAGAATTTTTGCACCTTGCTGCACTTTGCTGATTTTGACCCATTTAAACTTACTTTCATGACCTAGAAGTAGTTTTGGTAGAAAGTAGACTCTTTCGCCATTCCGAATATATAAGGAACATCTCCAACGGAGCTACGGTTATTTTTCTATGATTTTTCAAAGTTTACGCAAATTTCTACATACCTTGCTGATCTAATCTTTATCAAACTTACATCTCAGCTTATTGGACATGTCTAAATCATTTTTCTTCAAGCCTTAAGCCAAAATTACATGTTTAGGCACCATATAAAGCTTTAGCCAAACACCCCTTTATTGATCATAACCAATCATAACTTCTAACAAATACATGATCACTTGCCAATCTTTTAATCATAGATTAACCATTTATTTCTTAACTTATTTATGTTATAACAAGATTATCTAACCATGTTTTCATTACAATTCAAGACTAGGGTTATTCTAACCATCAATTTAGCATAAACCCCTTAATTAGCATAAACCTTTAATTCCAATCATGAACAAAAACATAATCTTACCTTGATTGAAGTATGGATAATAAGACTTGAATTCTTCTCTAATCTCTTCAAAACATCAATAAACCCTTATACTTGATCTTGGTAATTTCCTTTACATGATCCTGTGAAGAATTCTAGTGATAAGGATAACTATGATCATTTTCCCTCTTTTTTCCTATGATAGGCACGACATAGACAACACATATACACGTGTGTTGTTGTGGTTATATTTCTGGATTGTTAAGGCTTATCTAAGCCCAAGGGTATAATAGTAATTTACGCTTCTAAATATAACTTTACACTTGTGGCTAGAATGGTCCCTCAAGTTCTTTTCTTTAATACTTGGGCCACATAATACTTTATAAAACCATATTTATACTTATAGTTTGACTAACCAATCACGTAAAACATTCAAACTTATAAAGTCGTAGTCAAACTTACGCAATGGCATTCTGGTAATAAAATACCTAAAACCCGATTTTTGGGTGTTACAAATCTCCCACATTTATTATGTTCGTGTCCTCACGAACTAACTCGGGGTGACTATCTGAGCATGTATTACGTCTGGGCATTAAGTCTCCCCCACTTAGACTGTACTTATCTATTTTATTTCTGTTATATAAGTCTTGCCATAATATCTTCTGAACTTACTTGGTACTGCTTATTCTGGGTCTGAATCTAAAACTTCTAAACTTTACTACATGTTGAATGCCTAATTCTAGATAAGGCATTTCTAAACCATTTTCTGATTCCGTAAGTTCTGATTGTTCTATTTTAATGAACTTCTAAATACTAAATTTCTGGTTACTCAAACTGGACACTGAGTCGAATAGAAAAATGATTATCTTATTCGTTCATACTCAGTTTATTCTATTTAATAAGACAAGTCACTATGCTTTCTAAGCTTACATGGCTCTATGCTCATTCTGAGTCTTGAGTCTTAAATCTGAAATTCTAGAAACTCATATCAAGTAATCTATTTTTTATTATCCTTATAATTATAAGGCATTCTAAACTATTTTCTGTTTTGGTAGGTTCATTAACCTTTCTATTTCTGCTAGTAAGTACTAGATCTGTCTATCTGTTCATAAATCGTCCATATTCTAAGGACCATATCTGAATTGCTTAATAATTTTGCTATGCTATTATGATGCTACTTTTTTGAACTCTGAATCTGAGTTGTTCTATTCTGCTAATCTATATTACTGATGCTATACTAGACCTTACTAAAATCTGAGTTGTTTTAGCTATTATATAATAACTGACATATAGGACTGTAATAGATGAGACTTATAAATTTCTATCCGCTTATACCATTCATGGTCGTATGATTTCTGATTCTAAATTTGACTGAATCATGACTCTAGTCTGTTAAGATTGTCTCATCTACGCTTACTGTTGTATAAATTTCCTCAAGACATTATATGATCCTAATAAATCCATGTTACATGATGTAACTATTATCACGTTGGCCAGACGTCATAATACTCGCATCACTTAAACATGTCTTTATTCCCATCATACTCTACCTCGATTCATTAATAAAACTATCACCTTAGATTCATGTTCTGCTATCTTGTTAATCTGCTGCTAACTATATACTTTTGTTCATGCATTTTGTTTCTAATCGCATACTGGTGCGATAACATGACTGATGATTATAGCATACTATGCATGCTAAGTCTGATTATGACATTATGCACTTCTTAACATGATATTCTGTTTATGATATTATGATTCTAATCATGATTCATGCTGCTTTATTTCTGTCATTTTACTGTCTAACATGTTCTACACATGATTTCCGATTCCTATTATATACTGGGATACTAAGCATGGTCTAATAATGCATTTAACCTTGTGCATTCTAACTCTGTTTTGCTTACTAAGTGATTATTTCACTACTGCTCATGACATAATGATCATATACCTTAACGGTTTCTGATTTCTTATCTATACTGGCTATATCTATTATTCTGCTATCTAAACTTATCTAATCATACTTTTCTACTTATAAAGCATTCTAATCTGCTACACATGACTCTGATGTTCGTTTCTATAGATTATTTCTTGAATACTAAGAATTCTAAACATACTGGAATACATGGTTATAATGAAACATATAAACATTTAACACATAACCGTCTAGTAAGCTTCCTGAACTTCATGCCATATCATGTGAATATTAGTACGTTGATTATGCGTCATAATAATCACATCGTATAACCACGAACTTATTGCTATTATATAACTGCACATGATCTAATTTGAATACTAACTACATGCTGCTATGTTATCAATGCATATTGATTCTGCATGCCTTCTATATCGTGAACATATGGTTCATGATCTGAAACTTTATCTAATATCTGAGATGTACTATGCATTACATGTCTATATCTGGAAACTAGATAATACTGATAACCTTGCTATTCACATCACTGGTTTGCTTAGTTATACATGAACAATAAAAAAAAATATACATATCTGACAAACATGAGCCAAATAGCTACAATCTGGATAATCATAATATGTGTACTGATAAACATATAAACGTGCGATGCACCTAACTATGTATTCAACATCGACTAATTGGTTTAAGTCTAAGCATCCCCTACTAATGGCGGATACTTAGATCTCTCAAACCATCATCGCTCTGATACCAACTTAAAATGCCTAGTTTTTTTTAACATGAGCTTCTAAAAACTCATTCCTTTTTATAATATATAACATATCTGAAATCTGTTTACTTTAATAAAATAAGCGGAAGCGTAACTTTTACATGACATCGGGCTTATTCCAAACGCCCCTTTAAAATTGTAGCTATGAAAAATTACATGACTTATTATAAAAACTTGTTGCTGATAATTACTTGCTTTGGGGCATTCCAAACTGATAACAAATGATGGAAATGAGAAGCTCGTTACCTAACCCATGAGCTACACGATTTTAACCCATTACACCCCATCTAGCACATAGCATGGTCTCATCTTACAAACCTGCAAAACATAAAACTGAGAACAGTAAGTCATTGCGACTTAGTGAGATAACAGAAACTGTTCTGAATCATAAACTAAAATATGAGCTGAACATTGGCATGATGTTTTCTGCATAAGTCCTATGTCCATCCTGAGAGACTTTGATACATGGTTGCAAGCATATATTTGGAGTCTAACTGGTTTTAACTTGTAGAAACGTAGAGGGGGGGGGGGGTGAATACGTTTCCATTATCAACTAAAAACTTTTGTATCAAACAATCGATCAAGGTTATACTACAATAACTATACTAAAGAATATCAAACAAACAATATCATCACAACACAATATATAACACAAACATAGATGCAATGCAAACATAAATATAAAGCGATAAAGGCAAATATAAATGTAAAGCGATAAGTAAAAAGAAGAAAAAAAAAAAAAAAAAAAAAAAAAAAAAAAAAAAAAAATGCAAACCGGACACAATGATTTATTGTGCTTTGGTATGAAGCCCTCTTCGCCCTACTCACTCCCTTGTACCCAAATCGTGAGTTTCCTTCACTAGTCAACAAAGCTCCTTTAAGGCGGGGAGAAAAAACCCATATACAACGTGTTACACTTTATCCGGTACTAAGCTAAATTAGAGTCCTACTTCGAGGTAGAACCAACCTAACGTCGCTTACACTTTATCTGGTACTAAGCTAAATACCGAGTCCTACTTCGAGGTAGAACCAACCTAACATCGCTTACACTTTATCCGGTACTAAGCTAAATACCGAGTCCTTCTTCGGGTACAACCAAACCCGTTATGTTTTATGGCCCAACATAACAAACCTTGTGTTTTATGGCCTAAACACATAAACCACCTAACATCTAGTTTGTTGTATAATGATTGATACACAAATGTGTATAATGATGATCCAAGACATAATTGTCAATTGGATGTAAAAGCCTAATCTAAAACATCAAGATCACTAAGCATGATGTTGTTGATGAAGATGACAAGTCTCTTGGCTTGTTGTGATAGATCTTTATATATGTAGGTATGTGGTGGATGATGATGGCAAGATCTCTAAGCTTGCTTGAATGGAGGATCATGTAGAATCATGCTTGCAACAAATGAAAGTTAGAAGCATTATGATCAAGGGTTATTGGGGTTTTGATGATATGATTAATTATGTTTTTACATTATAAAAGCTTGTTTATAATGATCCTAAATATGTGTAATAATGTGGAAGAAAGGTTGTGAAAAACTTAGGTGAAAAACTAAGCAAATGGGTGGTATTTATAGAAAACCCAAAACTTGGCCGTCAAGGTGCTACGGATCCAGGTATGGTGGAATCCGTATGCCTATTTAGGTGGATCCGTGATCCACAACTTTTTAAAAATATGGACAGGGTTGATTTTTAAATCTTTTCAAAATCTTTTCAAATCTTTTTAAATATTTGGCTTAGATCTATAATGTACTTATAAAATCTAATTTGATTTTGTTCTAGAAGAGAAATCAAATCTTGTAAGATTTGTTTATGATGACATCAAATAACGTCACTTTATTATATCATTTATCCCATCTATTTTGCCCACTTTTATATAATTATTGCATTATTTGGTACTTAATTGCTTTAAAGTTGATAAATGCAGTAATTCAGGAGTGTTTTGTGAAGATAAGCTAAAAGGCGCATAATTTGGAGCTAAAAAGATGACATTTGAAGATTGCTGAATTTTCACCAATACGCCGTATCCAACTAAAGAGATACGGCGTATCAGCGCCAAGACTTCACAAGAAAACGCGTTTGACCAATTCCCAATACGGCGTATTCACTCTGTCTACATACGCCGTATCCATGAAGATAACTATTCGAAGATACAGTAAATCAAGTAAATTAGGAATGATATCAATGATTTATTACGAACGTAGCGCGCACTCCAAGGAATCCAGCCCAATACGCCGTATCGACCTTGCTGGATACGGCGTATCGAGTCTTTTTCAGACACTATAAATAGAAGACTCAAAAATGAGTTTTCAGTGTGCAATATCATATTCTTTATACCATACTCATTAAAGATGAATTTTAGAAGAGAAGATCAGCCACCAAGGTCAAGCATTGATCACGAATCCATAGAAGACATCGTGTAATTTTTACTCTCTTAATCGTTCAATTTTAATTGTTTGATTACGCTTGTATAATTACAATGGTTGTGGGCTAATACCCTCGGGTATTAGCCATCTTAATGAAAGTTCAATGTTTGGTTTGTTTTAAAATCGATTTCTTAATTTATCATTGATTGTTTAATTATGTTTATCACCTCATACTTGTTTATGTGTTTGAATATGCGACCTATCATTCAACTGGATCTAGTGATACGGACCAAGTAATCTAGATACCGGGATAGCTCTCCATATCGTGTTTCATATTACTGGACCAATAGGATCATAAATAACGTTCTGTCTTTGTCTTTGAATTATGAGCTTAGTTGGACCGGTAGGTGACCCGTTTATGTTTTAGCAATCATGCTCTTAATTTACTGATAAAGATTGGAATAGTGGACTACCAGTATATAAAACACCGTCAAACAATAAGTGGGTAAAGTCCTGTTGGGCTAGGGTTTTAACAGGATCACCACTGCTTTAATTCTCTAAGATAGATTATAATTAAACTAAAGGATGCTTTATGCGGATGCGTTAATTATGACAGGATTAATCGTGTCTAGGTCTTAGGATGATGTCCCGCCTAAGTCTTAAGAATGATATGCCGCTTTGAGATAAGTAAATCATTGCACTAAAACAAACAAACCAGCATTGAACCGGATTTAATATGGCTAATACAGTTTTCTATCATTTGGCTTGTACCGCTTTTCTATCTTCTAATCTTCTTCTTTTATGTTTATTGTGTATTGAAATTTGTTTTTGTTTCCACAAACATGTGACCTGTCTCTCAGGATGAAAACCCACATATCATTGACAAGCGTACATAGCATAGGTTAACCAGTAAATAGACTATAAAATACTGATTGAATTGGATTAATGTTCCCTCTTCGTGTTTGGACACCTACTTGACGCAAACTCCTCTTGCGCTGGTACTCTGACGTTAAGTGTTGTTTTAGGTTTGTCGGCTAAATATAAATTTAAAACTTGATAATCAAATAATTGACCCTACATGATAGCACATCAGGTTTTGGCGCCGCTGCCGGGGAGTGAATTAATTTAACTTTAATCTTATTATTATTTCCAACCATTAATTACTTTAGCTTAGTATAATCTAATTGTTTAAATTCTATTTGCAATTGTTTGCTTATGTACATTGTATATATTTGCATATTGCGTGATTGTGTGTTTTTTGCATTATTACAATCCTCTATAATATCGAATACTAAATACGGCGTATTCAACTTCTTGAATACGACGTATAATTTTTTTCAAAACCAATACAGCGTATTCGACTTTATCATCAATACGACGTATTAGGCTATTTGACAGTTTTTTTCTAGCAAATTTGTTACAAGTTAAAATGGACAACCCCAATATCACTATGGAGGAATACATCAGACTTCAAGAAGAAAAATCTCTTAGTCGCGGTGAGACGTTTAATTGGCAAACTGCCACATACGGTAAGATGGAATATTGTGAAGATGAGGACGATTGCTTTACAAACTTCGAATCTGTTAATTACCAGCTAATAGTCTTGATGTACATTAGAGAAGCGCTCTCTGGGACCTCATGGTAAGCCATCTTAACGACAATGAAATTGACTTTAGAATATCGTTTGACGAATCCGACGACGAAGATTACAAGGTAATTTATGACAAAAATTCATTTTCCTATAAAATAATTTTTGTCGACAATTTGAAAATAGATTCAGAAAAATGTCTTCAAAAGGAAGATTACTTTAAGGGTCGGGGAAGAAAAACTTGTTTTTAAAAGTATTAAGCCCGCCACTAGCATAATCAAAAGGGTCTTTGTGATAAAAAGTCTTGATTCAAAAACAGAGCTTATAGGAGAGGGTGATGAACCATTCGACCCAACTTATGGTAATTACATAGAATTAAATGATTTGGACACACCTCAGGAACCTAAAACGAATCGAGATGTTGACTTTGAACCAACTTTTGTTAAAACCGACTCTTATAAAATGAAAATTTCTTGTGTGATCGGGTATAAGTATGTTAACGCTGACCTCCTCCCTTCTTGCCCATTAACTTAATGTCCAAAAGCTTTTATTATTCCATAATTAAGGACAAGGATGAAGGGAAGAGTCATGCCGGAACTTTGATCGATATACCTGTCTTCGTCGGAAGTTTTTCTATTATTTCAGGTTTTACCATCATCGACGATGATGATATGACAAAAGACGTTGTGCTCGGCATGAAATTTTGCAAGAAGTACGCATCATGCCAAATGATTATGAAGAAGTTCGCTCTCGGGGATAAGTGCGAGCAAATTATGGAGGGTGAATAAAAAAGGAGAAGGAAAAAGGTCGAACTTAAAGACCAGCTGAAACAAAAGTGCTTCCCGGGAGACAACCCGGTCATTTTAATTGTTTGTCGCATTTTAATTGTTTGTTGCACGAGTCTGTCTTCCCAGACACTCTATACGGCGTATCGAACCCCTCTGGATACGGCGTATAGAGATGTCTGGACGTTATCAGTTTTTAAAACTTAATATTTAATTTCCAGTAATTTAATTATTTCTACAGGAACAATACGGCGTATCCTAGGGTTTGGGATACGGCGTATTGATCCCTGTACAGTTGTGTGTTTAATTGTTTTCTTGTACCATTGTAGCGAGATAGAATTTGCACTTGTCTTCTAATCTCTTATACAGGACCTTGCTGAAACTATGATATGGTATATGCTGAAAAAGACATGTGTTGAACTTATCCGGGCATGCTGAAGCCCTAGTCAACACACTTTTTGCTCACGGACTCATCTTGGAGAATTATCACGAGCAAAACATCAGGGAGTTTTCTGTTCTAATTCTATTTTCCCTTATTATTTAATTGTTTTATCTATACAACGAGGACGTTGTATAATTTAAGTGGGGGATGGAGAATTAGAACGTACTTGTCTTCTTTTTTACAAAATAACATGCTACGAGCTTAAAAGTGCTTAAAACGGCCAAAATTTTAAAATTTTTTAGCATGACTTTTGTAAAAATCACTAGTTACATTACCTAGCACACTATAACCCTTGATACATATTGTGAGAATTAAGGCTATTCCGTTTCCAACTGTCTACTAAAATTCTACAAAATTATGAGTGTGCTGATGATGTAGTGGACTTTAGAACTTGGCCTGGTATATCACTTGAGACCGCCATGATTAGTACTATAGATTTAGATGGAAGAACATGTTCAACTGATAAATTTCTAGAATTAAACCAAATAGCCTACATGACGTAAAAATAACTAACCATACTAGTAAGTTAAATCCCGTGTAACCATTGATTACTCTCATTTTTAGAGTAAAATCCCCCTAGAACAACCTGTTGAGCCATTCCTTTCTTTTTTTGCACCATATTATATGTTTTGTTACACCTTTGCACCTTAGCCTACCGTGTAGATTAAGCCTATTTTTCTATGTTGCTAGTTGCTTTCGTGTAAAGTTTTGCATTTCCTGTGTCAAAGTGAAATTTTTCTATCTTTGTAATGGTCAGGAAATTGCACAATGCAATGGGAAAAATATGTAGCTCGTAAGTTTCGCTACTTTCGCGATTATGAATCATGTCCGAAAAAGAAGTACTACAAGGAAAAGATTATCCGGATGAATTATGAAAGTGAAGACGGTGAAATTAAGCCAAGATTTATGATGTATTGTTTTT
This sequence comes from Tanacetum coccineum, assembly GCA_026074375.1. Lineage (NCBI taxonomy): Eukaryota > Viridiplantae > Streptophyta > Magnoliopsida > Asterales > Asteraceae > Tanacetum > Tanacetum coccineum. Next base: position 39,475 of record BQNB010006042.1, on the reverse strand, counting down.
AAAAAAAGTGAGAAGAAAAAGCAAAAAAAAGACAAGGAAGAAAAATAGTCGTTTCAAAAGAAGTTTATACCAAAAAATTACTTAAAAGGATCGATTATTCGTTGATACGTTACAAAAATCAACGATGTAAAGTCTTGTAAGAAGTGGCCGATATCACCAGTTATGTAAAAGTATGTAAAAAGCGGGATATAAGGGAAGTTGACCGTTATGGGAACGCCAACTTAGGTTGTCTTTGTCATTTCTGTGATCGAGGCGTCTGTCTATATGTTTGAGTCTTTGTCATGGAACGGTCGGGGGAAAGTTACTAGTAACCGTACCTTATTTGTTGGCTTAATCTATTTTTTTATGAATTTACTTAACACCTATTTTACTTCCCTTTCCTAGCAACTAACCTTAGTGTCTACTCGAACGAGGACTTGTTCGAGCATGCATGTCTATTCCGTCGTTACGGCCATGTATGTACGATACAGCTGCCTTGTTGGTATGGTACTTATGGTGAAAGACTGTTAAATGATGAACCGTAAGCCTTCTTAACCCAATTTAGCTTTTGACTTGTTCTTCCTTATTTTTAGCGGTGGAGATGTGTATCCTTGCCAAGCCTATGATACGAAGCTAATCACGACCGAGCAATTGAGCGTACTACTTAAATGTTGCACCCTAGATTAGTTGAGTGATTTGAGTGTTTTCATTTCCATATTTTGTGAGGAGCTTGGTTATGTATAGGTGATTAGGACAAAACGATGCTTAAACGAAAAAAAATCCTCAACTTTGGTTAGGACACATTTTCATAAACTGAAACTTTTTCTAAAGTCTACTTGAGGACAAGTAGGATTCAAGTGGGGGGATACTTGATGACATCAAATAACGTCACTTTATTATATTATTTATCCTATCTATTTTGCCCACTTTTATATAATTATTGCATTATTTGCAACTTAATTGCTTTAAAGTTGATAAATATAGTAATTCAAGAGTGCTTTGTGAAGATAAGCTAAAAGGCGCATAATTTGGAGCTAAAACGATGACATTTGAAGATTGCTGAATTTTCACCAATACACCGTATCCAACTAAGGGGATATGGCGTATCAGCGCCAAGACTTCACAAGAAAACGCGTTTGACCAATTCCCAATACGGCGTATTCACTTTGTCTGCATACGCCGTATCCATGAAGATAACTATTCAAAGATACAGTAAATCAAGTAAATTAGGAATGATATCAATGATTTATTACGAACGTAGTGCGCACTCCAAGGAATCCAGTCCAATGCGCCGTATCGACCTTGCTGGATATGGCGTATCAAGTCTTTTTCAGACACTATAAATAGAAGACTCAAAAACGAGTTTTCAGTGTGCAATATCATATTCTTTATACCATACTCATTAAAGAAGAATTTTAAAAGAGAAGATCAGCCACCAAGGTTAAGCATTGATCACGAATCCATAGAAGACATCGTGTAATCTTTACTCTCTTAATCGTTTGATTTTAATTATTTGATTACGCTTGTATAATTACAAATGTTGTGGGCTAATACCCTCAGGTATTAGCCATCTTAATGAAAGTTCAATGTTTGGTTTGTTTTAAAATCGATTTCTTAATTTATCGTTGATTGTTTAATTATGTTTATCACCTTATACTTGTTTATGTGTTTAAATATGCGACCTATCATTCAACTGGATCTAGTGATACGGACCAGGTAATCTAGATACCGGGATAGATCTTCATATCGTGTTTCATATTACTGGACCAGTAGGATCACAAATAACGTTCTATCTTTGTCTTTGGATTATGAGCTTAGTTGGACCGGTAGGTGACCCGTTTATGTTTCAGCAATCATGCTCTTAATTTACTAATAAAGATTGGAATAGTGGACTACCAGTATATAAAACACCGTCAAACAATAAGTGGGTAAAGTCCCGTTGGGCTAGGGTTTTAACAGGATCACCACTGCTTTAATTCTCTAAGATAGATTATAATTAAACTAAAGGATGCTTTATGCGGATGCGTTAATTGTGACAGGATTAATCGTGTCTAGGTCTTAGGATGATGTCCCGCCTAAGTCTTAAGAATGATATGCCGCTTCGAGATAAGTAAATCATTGCACTAAAACAAACAAACCAGCATTGAACCAGATTTAATATGGCTAATACAGTTTTCTATCATTTGGCTTGTACCGCTTTTCTATCTTCTAATCTTCTTCTTTTGTGTTTATTGTGTATTGAATTGGTATTTGTTTCCACCAAACCTGTGCCAGTCTCTCAGGCTGAAAACCCCCTATCATTAGACAACGTACATAGCATAGGTTTAACAAGTATATGGACTAATTAAAATACTGATAGAATATAGGATTAATGTTCCATTCTTAGTGTTCGACACCCTACTTACCGCGAACTCTATCTTAACCGGGTACACTGCTCGTTAAAGTGTTGCTTTAGATTTGTCGGCTAAATATATATTTAAAACTTGATAATCAAATAATTAACCCTACAAGATAGCACATCGGTCCCACAGATACAAGACTTCCCTTACAAATCGATTGAATAAAAGATAGATTGTTGAACCAAGTCCTAACCTAACCTAGAGACTCAATTCTAATATAAAGGGTATGAGAAAGAACACCCTCGACAAAACACATAAGTGTGGATTAAGCACTTGTGTAGCTCTTTTGCGGATATGTGTGTTCTTCAATGGATGATAGAGGGGGAATTTAAGAACACTTGATGTTTAGACTTGAAGGATTAGAGGAGAGAAAAGAGAGGAAAGAATGTTTGCAGGAGCTGAGGAATACAAAGGCTAAGAACCCAAAAATGGGAAAATGAAATTTGCGTCTAACGCGTTGGTTGTGCGTCAGCGCGTGGCCAGCGCGCCAAAGACCCGAACCTATTTTTTAGGTTTTTGGATTTTTAACTACCCGCTCTTGTTAAACCCTCAATTGTATTTCACACTATGACCTTTCAATCATTCTTATACTCAATGTCAACCAACTCAAATAGCCATTTGATAAAATCGTTTTGTAAAGTATTAAAAGCATTTTGCTTATCCGGTAAAGTGAAGCGAGAAAAGAATTATCGAAAAGGGGTAGTTTGGGTATTCCTCAAAGTCTAACTAGCTTAGTTGGGATCCAACTAAATATTTGAAATAGCTAGTTAAGGTACAAGAGAATATTCTTTGCTTGGAGAGAAAGAGGGGAAAGATTTAAAATTTGAATTTCAAATTCATTTACACACATGTTGGATAAGAGATGATGAGTTGTGTGTGGTTTGTCATGATGTGATGGAAGGGAGCCTCTTGATCTTGTTTGAAACTGAGGGTGAGGATGTAAAGAGGACACTTGGTTAAGTGGCAAGATCAAGGGTAGAGAGAGGTGTGCTTGTTCTGTGAGTAAGAATAGAGTGTTTGTGAGAGAGGTTATAGTTGTTGAGATGAAGCATTAATCCAATGGTTGAGAAGAGAATGATGGAGTTTAGATTAATGAGGTAGCTTGATTAAGGGTAAAGAAGAAGGTGCGTTTGTTTTGTTAGTTTGAAAAGCAATCAAAGGGTTGAGAGAAGAGTGTGTGAACTTGGATTGGTGACATGACTTGATTAAGAGTTGAGATGAAGAAGTATGTGTGTATGTGTAATTTGAATTGTATGGGGGAATTAGATGAATAGTTGATATGTGATGGAGAATGTTTTAAAAAGATATGGGATATATTAGTTGGAATGTGGGAGACATAGAAGTACAACAAGTACAAGAGAAGTACATTGTGTAAGGGAATATGAGTTGTCATTGTTGAGGATAAGATTTGAGATTTATTTGGTAAAGGTTTATGTGAAGAATGGTGTTTAGGGTGACATCAAATGATGCATTTAGCGCAAAGTGGCCTTTGACTTAGTTTGACCAATAAGGGAGTAAAACTCGTTACTTGATTAGAAACAATGTAAATCTGGATTAAGGTCAAATTATTTACTTTTGCTTGATGGTATGTTGAATTTATGATCATAACTAGGTTTAGAAAGATGTTTCGGCCTTGGCTAGAGGCATTTGATAAAAGATTTGAATTGGCATTTTATGGAAAAACGAAAGGATTTGTTTTTGCTCCTCTCTAAGTCTAAACCTCATTTGGAGTGTTCCCAAATGCTCAAATATCATGTACATACCTTTATTGAAGTTTCCACATGTATCGGGTAAGAGAAAAGCCAACAATTGCAAAATTCGTAAATTGAAATTCGTATGTGGCGCGCTGACCGTACGCTGACGTGTGCCCAGCGCGCCAGACGTAAATGTTCGGTTTTACGGATTTTGGCTATCATTAGTGATTAACGTTTTGCGATTGTTTATTTGTCATCATTAAAACATAAAGGAGATCCTATTTAATGTTTCACCAATAGATTGTATCACTAATCATCTTGATGCAAACAAGCTAAGTGCTTTGTATCGTAAGTAAAGCATATCCCATAACGGGGAAGGATGTGTTTACGCAAAGTGGCCTTTGACTTAGTTTGATCAATAAGGGAGTAAAACCCATTACGTGATTAGGAACAACGTAAATCCAAATTAAGGTCAGATGATTACTTTTGCTTATTGGTATGTTGAAAACATGATCATACTAGGTTTAGAAAGAAGTCTCGGCCTTGGCTAGAGGTGTTTGATAAAAGATTTGAGTTGGCATTTTATAAAAAACAGGATGATTCGTTTGCTCCTCTCTAAGTCTAAACCTCATTTGGAGTGTTCCCAAATGCTCAAATATCATGTACATACCTTTATTAAAGTTTCCACATGTGTCAGAAAGCCGACAATTGTTAAATCTGTAAAATGGATTTCGCATGTGACGCGCTGACCATGCGCTGACGCGTGCCCAGCGCACCAGATGGTGAAATCTGGTTTTGCGGATTTAGGCTACCATTTGTGATTTTACATTTTTCGAATGTTTATTTGTCATCGTTAAAACATAAAGGAGATTCTAGTCAATGTTGCACCAACAAGATCTATTATAAGAGAAAAATGATTAAACTTACATTCAGTCTTATCACCAATACATAGGGGCTTTGGAATGAATCGCATCATCTT